>LBNU01034264.1:135791-151486 GCA_014162995.1 Artemisia annua | reverse complement strand
TAATATATATATGATATATCTATAGCTTATATAATAACTATATATATATAGAATAGTTATATACTAGATATTTATTATTATAGTAAATAGATATATTATAGTAAAACCGTCTCTAAGTTTATTATACTTACATTTTTATTCCCTGATTTTTAAACTAGTGACACCTGTTGTTCCAATAGGTAACATCCAATAAATAAAACCCGTAAGTGATATATGTGCAAATCACGTGAGGGTAGTTAACTAATTTCCCATTGCTGTTTTTCTATCAATTTTTTCCCTACCCACCTAACCACTCATGCCTATCTCTTCTCTTTCAAACACACTTATTTTTCTCAATCACAAGCCATAAACAAAAATATCATCTCCTACCATTTAAATTTTCGTCTGCCACCACAGCTCCACTATCGAGGCCACTGTCGCCGTTGCTTGTCAATTTTCAGAATTTGGTTACGCGTGTGTGAGTTTATAAATTCCATATGTGGCTTTCCTGCCCAGTTTAAGATATTCTTTGTACTTTTCATATTTGTGTAGTTGGTATTTTTGTGTGAAGCGATAATGGGATATGATGATTAAAAACTAAATGGTTAATGTCGATTTTGTGAAAAGGAAGGTGTTTTAGTGTGGTGGACTTTGTTTTTATTGATGGAAAACCTGATTTTTAATGAAAAGTGTTACGCTTTTAAGGGGTCATTTAAGCCCTAAGTCATGATAATATGGTCAAATATTACCTCAAATCGTTCATTTTGTCATTTTAGGTACTTTTGAGAAGAATTCCGGAAAACAAAGCATTTTGGACGTTTTTGGAGCAAAAAGAGAAGAAAACGACAAAGTCAAGAATCCAAGCTGAAAATTATACCTGACGGCGTCACCTATTCCAAAGGGACAGCGTCACTCTTTAAGACAATAGGTGGATACCACGTTTACATTTGACGCGCCAGAAGAATTTTTATACATAGCACGTGACGACGTCACTCTTTACCTGAAGTAGGCCGTCACGTGTATTCTCTATAGTGTGACGGCCCAGAAACCTTACAAGCATACGGCGTCAAGTAGAAGGATTGGGCGACAAGAAACCCTAGCCACGGCGAGATGACGGCGTCATCCATTAAAACGGGACGCCGTCACCTTTGTAATTCTGTATATACTTTTCGATTTTTCATTCATTAGGGAGGACTTTAGGTAGGGAACTTAGGGTACGAACCCTAGTCGACTTTTAGAGCAATTTTAGGGTTTCAAACCCTCTTTTCTTCCATGTTCAATTAAAGATAAGTTATCCTTTAATCATTCAATATGTCTATGTGTTGTTTGATTATATCGTATGCTTTTCTTTCCTTTAACATGCTAGGCTAGGTTTATTTGTGTTTGCTTAAATCTAATGAAACCTAGTTATTGATTATTGTTTGGTGGTTTGTTATTAATTGTTGTTGGGTGAATGTTTATCGATGTTAGGCTTAAGAAAACAGGCAATACTCCAATTGGTAACATGCTTGAACGTCTTAAGAAACATGAATCGGATGTGTACTACGGCTAAATGGTTGTATTTAATGCATAAGCCACTGTTTAAGAGGCCTATGATCGGATGCTAACTTGTCATCATAGGAAGAGATAAGAGCTTATCGAGTTGGGGAAGATCGTACAAGGCCCCACGAATGGTATTAAGGAATACAACCCGTCACCCACGCAATTGTAACAAGCTTATCAATCAATAAAAGATAACTAGGGAGTAATGAAATCTAAGTAAACACGCTTTTCTCCATATTAGAAGTTCTCACATTTATTTTATTGTTATTTTATTTTTATTGCATTTGTAGTTATTTAGGTTAGTTGACTAGCAACTAATTCCGCCCACTCTTCCAATACCCGAGATTTTTACTTGCTTTCATAAAATATAAAAATACAAAAAGAATCATCCTTCACCTCTAGACCTAGTTTAATTAGTTTCAATCCTAACAAACACTATTCCCCAAGTAGAACGATCAATCCCCCGGTACTTGCCACTACACTATACTACATCGGTCAGGTACACTGCCTGGTGGGGATTGCAAGCTTCTCAAGATCCCTTGAGAGGTAAAACCTTTTGTAAGGTTGCAAAACCACGCATCATGTAGGATGATGGAAAACTTGGTCTGGTGAAGGTTGGTTGAGTGGCTGAACAGTAGAGATGAATGAAAGAGGATCATTTGTTGTTGTTGGATTGAACTTGTCCCTCAATTGACGGTCATACACAACATGCTTCTCATGTTGTTGTATAAATAAGCATAGCGCTGTTCATAGTTGGTGTTTCTCAATCCTTTGTTAAGATTCACGGATGTAACCAATCGATCCCATTCAGGTGACATGTTCACGAACTTTGAATTGAGTTGGATGTTAGGCATTGTCATTCGGATCATCTTCATGTCATTAACAAGCTTATGGAATCTGACATAGTAATCTGTGATGTTTTCACCGGGTTTCATCTTGAAATGCTCAAATTCATCATACAACTGAGACTCACGATCCTCTTTGGTAAGTTCTGAGCCGGCTAGAAGCATTTTGACATTATCCCAAACAGCTTTGGCTTCAGTGTTGAAGTTTATGAGCTTGTAGACATCCTTGGGTAACCCTTACATCACAATGCTGGAAGCTCGAATATCTGCATCATAACGCTTCTTTTCTGCTTCATTAAGATCATTGTAAGTACGTGGTCTGTCAATTCCCAAGGTGACCGCTCCATCTTCACCAGTAGAGATAATATCTCTTGTGGTGCCCATTTGAAATGGTCCTTCATCAATCGATCGAAGGATGTTTTCACCATTCTCCTTGCCCTGACAATAAAGTTGAATTCTTTGTGAACACGACTCATAATCAGTCCTATCGAGCATAGGAGGTCAGGTATCGGACCCGGCAGCTTGAATGTCATCAATTGAAGCCGTAGTTGCCATGAAGTAATCTTGAACGGGATTTTACAGCTCTTGTGACTTAAACCGAGAAATCGATTCTTTCCCGGGATTTTACTAAAGTCAACAAAAGAAACCGAAAGATGTACTATGCTTGAGATTGAGCAAACAGCAAAAAGGAATTCACAAGTGAGCAAATCACTAGAAACCCAAGTTACAAAACAAGCAAATCGCTGAACTAGCAACTCGCTGAAAATGAAGTTGCAGGTGAGCAAGTCGCTAAAATAGGAAATCGCTGAGCCAGGAAATCGCTAGAAGATGAACTTGCTAAAAATAGGAACTCGCTAGAGGAACTCGCTAACTCCACAACCGGACAAATCTGACAAACTGCTGCCAAATAGGACAAGCAGGTCGCTTTCTAGCGATTTGTCTTTTATGCCAAATATAGGAACTCGCTAGTCAGTAATGACCAAATCGCTACTTGAATTCGAGCAAACCGCTGCGAAGAAAAAGTTTACCGAGAGCAAACCGCTAGGAAGAAATGAGGCTCGAATTGCTTTAATCACCCACCAAATGACTGATATAATCTAACCAAATGCAAAACTAAGTACCTAGAAGAAATGAGGCTCGAATTGCTTTAATCACCCACCAAACGACTGATATAATCTAACCAAATGCAAAACTAAGTACCTATAACACTTTAGAACATGAAAGTACAACAATATCACATATCTAATCACAAACAAGATCAAACTAAGGAGTTTACTACTAAAACCATTAGAACCTGTAGAACCGTAGAACAACCTTAAACACTAATGAATCATGCGTAAATCTAGAGAGAGAAAGTGAGTAGAGAGAGAGAGTGGGAGGAACTCTAGTGTGTGAAATAATGAAACTATGTTATTGCCAAGAGAACCAACCAACCTCAAAATGAGGTCTTACACAAGTATTTATACTAGGAGTCTAGGGCATCACCTATCTTTTACATTATTACACTAATGGCCCTTAGACTTTTACAAACCATGAATACTTGAACTAAATAACATGAAATAATGTTCTAAAGCAACCTATTACAAGACATTAATGACCGACACTTTTTATAAATAAAATACGATCCTAACAATCTCCCCCTAAGTGTTGGTCATTGAAGGTTGCGTGACGTCATCATCTTTGTCTTTAAACTTTAACATTCATTGCTCTTGACGTCTTTAAAGAATCATTAGATAAGTCATAGTTCATTATTCATCATTCTTTGTTCCTTCATGCTTTGTGATCATCGATAAATGACTTTTCTTTGTTCTTTGTTGTTGTGGTGGATAAATCTTCCTTTCGTCACATCTTTGTCATTGAAGGTTGAACGCCTTTCCAACATGCTCATACGTCTTTAGTCTTTGTCATTCATACATTTGTTGTTCCCGTTCTTCTACTTTGATCTTGTCACTTTACTTTGCAGATCCTTCTTATTGGCATAGAATCTTTCTTTGACTGTTGCAATCCGTTGATCTTTGTGAGAACTTTCCTTTGACTTTGTGATGTATGTATGCGCATGTGGAAACTTTGTGTCACGATGGTGGTTGTAGCTGCATAAAATTTGTTAGTGATAAAACAACCGGTACTTACAGGTTTGGAATTTAGAGATTGTCAACAACATAGTGTGAAAACTCTCTCTAACCCTTACCAAGGCCGTTCCTAATCGGATACCCCCGAAAGGGCTTACACTGATATACAGAAGTACACCAACGATTAGGTTAGTCGCTGCAGATCACCCCACGACTGTAGACCGTTTGAAACCACCGCAAAAATTAAGCGTAACCCACAAGAGATTACCGAAGTGACCTGCTGTCAGGGCTGTTTGATGTTGACCCTGGCAGGATTTCCGTTCAATCATTGAGAAATACATAAGTAAATCCTCTCATAAACGTTCTCGGCAGATTGCTNTTCCTAATCGGATACCCCCGAAAGGGCTTACACTGATATACAGAAGTACACCAACGATTAGGTTAGTCGCTGCAGATCACCCCACGACTGTAGACCGTTTGAAACCACCGCAAAAATTAAGCGTAACCCACAAGAGATTACCGAAGTGACCTGCTGTCAGGGCTGTTTGATGTTGACCCTGGCAGGATTTCCGTTCAATCATTGAGAAATACATAAGTAAATCCTCTCATAAACGTTCTCGGCAGATTGCTAAGATCTGCGTAGGACTCGATAATTTACAACTGGTATCCATTGATGTAGAATCACCAGTGTAAGAATATTAAGTGTTCCTAAGATATCTTTTGATGAATCTCGGGGCTCTAGACTCAATAAGTGCACATTTAGTCATCGGAGGCATGGAGCAGAGGGCCTCCTTTTCAATATCAACACATCTCGGAGTGAGAGGTCGATAGATTACACCGGTTCCCCGTGAGAATGAAACAAGTACCTTTTGAGAGATACCTGAGTGGCTAGAAGGTTTAGTGCATTGCGTCACTGGTCCATGACGTCTTTATCTTCAATACCGGTGCCACCTTAGTAACATCCAGTAGCATAGGAATTGAACCCGGTGTCTTCCCTAAGGTTGAACATATGGAGGGCTATTTCTTTTCACCCTTTCATTTGCTTTTCTTTTTAATTCTTCAACCCCTTCTTTCTCCTTTCATTCTTTACTCCTTTTTTCAATCATACCTAAGGACTTCTAATTCTAATCTATTGGAATTGTCCTTGGGTAGATCCCTACGGCTCTGGCGGATCATAGGACGGTTTTTCCTAACCTTAGTCACCTTATATCTTCATGACTATACTATTGTTGCCATTAAACCAAACATTAGAAAATCTTCTCAAAGTGTTTATGATCATAAAACACATTTTTGTTAACACTTTGAGAGTTTTGATTTCTTTTGAAGGACTCCCCCTTCACATGTGCCCATGCAATTTTATAAGAAATTTGCACATGCGGGAGGAGTTTGCACTTTTAAATTGATCCACTCTGAACAGACAATCCCCTGATGGACACGTTTACGTTGTATAGTTAAAGAGATCCATTATCAGCTTTTAGGTGACAACTAGCTCTAATAACCATCTTGATTTTGTTAACACTTCTTGAAAAGAAGGTTAGACCCGTCATAGTTCATGTCTAATCAGAGTTTCTCGAATTGGTACATTCTACTTTGACATAGTCTTTTCGATTACTGACATTTAAGATCTGTCAATTCGAGGGTTATAACTGAGTCTAGCTCTTTTATGATACAACAACAATCTTTAACCATCTTGATCACATATCGATCATGTTTTAGATCACATTTTAATCACGTCTTCTCCCCCTCAAAAATAGCATATCGTGATATTTTTTATATCAACTGATTAATGAAAAGCTTTTGGAGAGATAGACGGATTTTGTTTAAGCATGAAATCAGAACATTTTCTTTTGATTTTTAAACTCCCCCTTAAAGAATGCATATTTTTAAACATAGAGTTTAAAATCAATTTTAAGGGTTTTGGATGGAGTTGTCTTTTTGAAATGCGAGTTATGTACTGAAATGTACACAAGTCATTTTGTGAAAAACGAGTTTTTGCTTGAAATCTTTTCGTTTGTTTATACTCGAACTTTTTGAAAAGAATTTTGGTTTTGAACGTTCGAGTCCTGATCTGAAATAATCAGAAGTCAACATTGAAGTCCGGGTTTTGTACTGAAGTATGCGAAAGCCATTGTGAAAAATTTGAGAAACGACATGTTTTAGAAAACATTTAGTGAACTCCCGCTCAAGCATATGTACATATCCGTGTCATTTTTGAATGACATTTCTAGAAACGTACATAATATCGATTATACGAGAGACATGTCGTGAGAAGAATATTTTTGGATTTTTGGATTTTATATTGTTTTTGTATTTTTGAAATTTTCTATTTTTGTATTTTGTTTTTGTTGGTTTTTCAAATTTTGTATTTGGTTTTTCAAAAATATTTACAAAGAAGAATTGAGGAAAGAAAAATTAAGTTTGAACAAGTAAAAGTGGAGATATGAGTGGCATAAGATACGAATTGCTACATGCGATGTTGGCATAAAATTCTTCTTTTCCACATTGGGTGTATGAACTCTCATCACTTTCACATGTACCTTCATCCACAGAAGATGAATTTGCACAAATAACAGTGTTAGAAGTACATGTTTTCTCATATTGTGGGCGTTCACAATCAACGGTCGTAGTGGTTTCTACTTTCTTATCTTGATGATTTTCACTATTATTTGTTTTTGTGCAACTATCAAAAATCTTCCCTGTGGGAATCCATCTAATACCAACTGTTTTAAAAACTTTTCCCTTAGGAATCCACCTAAGGTAAGATCTAGACGTAGTTTGCTTATCAGATGCAGCGGAAGTCTCAGTCTTGGAAAAACTACATTCTTTAGATATCCACCTATTAGGTTTCATATCCTTTTGCTTCTTATCAACCGGTTTGTTTTGATTTGGTGTCTTATTGGATGGAACCCTAGTACATGAATTTTCTTTCGCGCAACTACTCTTAGATGCAAGCCAATCCCTAGTCTTTTGTTGATTGTTCCTAGGTAATGGTTTACTACTACTAGAAGTGTTTTGGAATCTTGTAGAATTCATCACACTAGGTTTTGTGCCTAAAATTCCGTCTTTTCAATGTTGTGCCTTTTTCCTAGCTTCTTCTAGATGGTGATTTTGGGCCATGTCATTAGAACCAATAGATTCTTTAGCAGTTTTTGTGGTCACATTCGGTGTACTATTCCTAGAAGGGCCAAAAGTAAGCAAATTTGCATTTTCAAAATCTTTTTGCTTGGGCAAAGGTTGTGGAGTGACTGGTTTTGTCAAATCCTTTTTCTCATCGACTTTTGGAGCAAACCGGGAAATTGACATTTTTGGTTTTTCAACCGTTTTTGAAGCATTTGGTTTCTCCGAAGTCGATGGTTTTGCAAACTTAGTATCCACACCCTTCCCTTTTAGACTTTCCAGCTGAGCCCTCAAAAGATCATTTTGCTCTTTCATGTTCTTGAAGGCACACTCATACGACAGTTTGTTATACTTGCATTCTTTGTTTTTCCGATCAAATTGTTTAAAATATGACACGTTTTCTTTTTCAAGTTTAATAAGAGCATTTTCATATTTTGAAACAATTTCAGAGGTCTCAGCTCGCAGTCTTTCATCGTCTTCAACAGAATATGTTTGTAAAATAATGGACATAATATCAGTAGACATAACTGCTTCAAAGAGAGAATCATTTATATTTTCCAAAACCTTCATGTTTTCACGAGTTTCATTAGCTTTCTTTACCAGGGATTTGTGGTCCTTGACAAAGTCGGCCGTTTCTTTTATGAAAGCTTGTTCAAAATGGATTACCCTCGCACTGATGTTATACAGTGGAATAGTAATTTCGTTTTCAAACACTTTTTTCTGTTTGTTATTAAAACTTGAATGCCAGTTGTTAATACTGATTGTACTTTTAGACTTAACAATCTGTTGGAGTGTTTCAATTCTCTTTTTGACGTCATCAGGAATGTCTCTAGCATCACTTGTATTAAAAGGGTTGTTAGAAGACATTTGTTCCAAGTTTGAAAGAGATTTGGAAACAACTACGGGTTTAGAAACTTCAGGGCTTTTGGAAAAAGGTTTGGAAAGCACATATGCTTGTTTTTCTGGAACAAAAGTAATGCCTGAAAGTTTGTTCAATTTGTTGTAATCAATTGGTTTCAAATCATGATTCTTTCATTTCATTTTATTACTACTCTCTTCGACTAGTTCTATCGTTTCCACAGAATCACGAACTATAGGAGGATCATGCTTAGTAAACAAAACATTTCCATTAAACAAAGTATTATGTTCTTCCTGAGCTTTCTTGAGATTACAAGGAGTTTTGTTCCCTAGAGCCATTTTGTTTTTGGTATGGTAAATCGGATCTGTTTGATTAGTAAACATGTGAATTGTTTGACTCGAATGACCCGTCTTAACCAACAAATCTTCTAGTTTTGCTATCATATGTTCTGACTCTATGATTTCATCCAAAAGTTTATCTTCTTTCTGTGCAAAGTCCTTTTTCAACTCCCTTTCTTTTTCAAGATTGGTATAAGCTAATTTTTGTTTTAAAAGTTGGTTTTGCAAATCAGAAATTTCCGCGTTTAAGGATTTTATTTTCATGTGTGAATTAACATCAAGTGTATCAAACTTGATTTGCAAACGTTTTTCCCTTGAAACGGAATTTTGAAGACTAGTTTCTAATTCGGACAGTCTTTCGGTATGAAATTCAAAAGCTTTAACGTGTTCGTTGTAACTCTCAAGCTCAGTGGTCAATTTTGCATTCGCGGCCTTAACTTCGCAATTGACCTTTTTCACATTTTCTATTTCAATACTACATTTGTTCAACAATGATTCAAGGAAAGCACGGGTTTCCTCATCATTAGCACCATTTTGTGTAGCTTGAACTCCATTAGGATCCATATCTGGAGTTTCATAGTTAACATTGCTATTAACTATCTCCCCCACATATGTATCATAATTAGGTTCAGGAGGCACAGAATGTGGCTTCTCATGAGCAAACAGATTAGCATCATTACAATACATTGGTACCTCATGAAGTGGTTCTGAGTCATAAGTAGGAGGATGATCAGAATCACTACTTGATGAAGATGCCTGCTGATTTGCCATAAAGATGTAGTCTGCATTGAGATCTGTGGGATTCTCATTAACACGTGCTGTGACCATGAAGTTGTGTTCCTCATATGTCAACGGTATTCTTGATCCTTCTTTATTGGCTAGCATCAACATGTACTGGATCTTTTCAACCTTGTCTTTGAAATTTCTACCAATAACACTGCTGTGAATTTCTGATGTAGGTTTCTGAAACGAAGTCATGAAACAACAATCATTCCCATTTTGAATAATCGCATTCGGATTAGCATTCGGACTCACAAACTGATCCATCGGATTTCCAAAATACTCCCGTATCTAAATCCCCACGTAATCTGGTAGCTCATTTTCAACGTCTAACGGTTTCTCAGTGTCATTCAATATTTGCTCAACCTCATTCATCGTCATCTCAGTTGTAAGATATGGAGCAAAGAATTGAACAAGAGAGTCCGTGTCCATTGATGGAAAAAATTTTTGGAGGAAAGACATTTGATTAAGGTATGTGTGATAAAGTTGATCTTAGGATCTTTTAAGATAACAAAAGGTTGTTGTTAAAGATTACATGTTTTTGGTGAAGTTTGAAAAGCGTATATGGTTGATCTTAGTGATTTCGTATTTTCCCTCCAAAAATTGAATTTGAAAATTTTCTCTCCCAAAATTTGGAAATCACAATGAAATGCAATTCTAAGGTTACCAGAAAAATTTAAGTTTTAAAAATTTTGACGCCAAATTTTATCGAAAAAATTTGAATTTAGGCCTAAAAATTTGAATTTTGGGTCAAAATTTTCAATGTTACACCAAAATTTGAATCTCGCGTAAAAATTGAACGTTTAGTCTTCCCTAGAAAATAAATTTTACTCAAATTTGATTTATTTTTTTTATTTTTATTTATTTTTTTTTGGTAAACCTAACTCGATAAGTTATGGGTTTGGTTTAGGGTTTGGTTACTTGATAAGTTCAAGTAAATTTGGCAGAGTTTCATTTAGGTAAGCCCAAGTGAAATCCTTACTCGATATACGATAAGCTTAAAAGCCTTACTCGGCAAAAGAAGAAAACTCTTACTCGAAATAAAAACTTTACTCGAAATGAGAACCCTTATTCGATATAAGGTGTACCCTAACTCGATAAGAACAGCTCGTTACTCGATAATTAAATGCTTATTCGATAAAGACAGCTGCTTACTCGAAATTGAGATCCTTACTCGATATCAAAACATCTTACTCGATATCATAAAGAGTTACTCGATAAAAGTGAGCTGTTACTCGAAATTCCTTAAAGCATTACTCGATAAAGAAATGCTTACTCGATAAAATCAAGTCTGAAACTGCTTACTCGATAAAACAAGCTTCTTGCTCGATATCCATCACCCTTACTTGATATCAAAGGCTTCTTACTTGATAACCCTAGAAATTCGATTGCTTACTCGATAAAACCCCTTTCTTACTCGATAAACCCCAAAAAATCCGCTTCCTAACTCGATAAAATACGTAAGAACAGCCCAAAACTCGAGATTTTTTTACCAAAAAACGATCTAAAACAACCTAATATTATCCCTAGGCGATTGATACCACTTGTAGGACCGTAGAACAACCTTAAACACTAATGAATCATGCGTAAATCTAGAGAGAGAAAGTGAGTAGAGAGAGAGAGTGAGAGGAACTCTAGTGTGTGAAATAATGAAACTATGTTATTGCCAAGAGAACCAACCAACCTCAAAATGAGGTCTTACACAAGTATTTATACTAGGAGTCTAGGGCATCACCTATCTATTACATTATTACACTAATGGCCCTTAGACTTTTACAAACCATGAATACTTGAACTAAATAACATGAAATAATGTTCTAAAGCAACCTATTACAAGACATTAATGACCGACACTTTTTATAAATAAAATACGATCCTAACAGAACCAAATAAAAGTCACAAAACCAAGCACTAGATTCGAGCACTAGCTATCCTAGGATGATACCATGGCTCTTTATACCAATTGTAAGATACTCTAAGTCATAAACATGTATGGTTTTGTGTATTATGGATCGAATGAAAAGAAGAAAGGATGAGAAGTTGGGAGCCTTTTTCTTGAGAGAGAAACTAGAGAGATGTTAGATTAGAAATAATGAGATGGTCCAACCCTCTCCACATGTGGAGAGGGGTATTTATACGAAACATAATAAAAGCACCTAGGTGGGCTGTGGATCGAGCTGACAGTGGTTAAAGACCCGACCCGACTCCACAAATACTAACTAATACTAACTATGTACTAACTAATATATTACTACGTCTACGAGCTACGTAATGCTTAAACTATACTTGGGGTGACCGAGTCTTTCACATGAATATTTATATTCCTAACACCTCCCGCTCCTACTGCGGGGTAGTGTTAGTCGACCCATTAGTATATCGGGCTTAAGCCCGCTTCTAGATTTATCCATGTATCCTACTTATTGTATTGCATGCTTAATGATAATTCATTCACTGATTTACATTAACATATCTCACCTATAAGAAAAACATAAATCAAGCAACGTAAGCATAAGCTTAGTGACATAACATATATAAAAAACTGAAATAAACATGGGTTTAGTACTAGACGTTACTTCATAAGAACTTTCCCGGCGTAGCTATTTTGATGCTTATCACACAACTAATTCCCCACAGGAATATATTCATACATCGTAATGCTAGAAACTCTTGCTTGCCATGAATATACTAGTCGTCCACTTAGGACGTCGTGAACCCTTATTTGGTTCAACTTAGCAATATATGCTCTAGTCGCCCACTTAGGATGCCAAGTCGTGTTTTTGAGACTTTTATTATCTAGTTGTGCTATTCATCCACTTAGGATGTCTAAATTGTATATTTTATAACTAACGAGCCATTTAAACATACTAATCATCCACTTAGAATGTCAAATTCCCATTTTAGGACATGAAACACTTTTAAGGCTCGATTCTCTACTAAGAAGGTCTAAGTTCAGTTTTTGGAACATCTTATCACATAATAGCACATGTCGTCTACTAAGGACGTCTTATCCCTTCTTTGGTCATAATGCATATAATTATGCAAGTCATCCACCGAGGATGTCTATTTCCATTTTTGGAACACATGTATTACTATTTTAGTTATGTCGTCCACTCATGACGTTAAAAAAGTAAAAATACAACATTGTAACTAAAACCATATTACTAGGACCACATGGCTCAGTACGGGCTATTTTGACCCGTCCACTTTATTTCACATATAAGCTTATACTGCGTAAGTCAATAAAATTCATAATACGTAAATATACTAGCTTGAACTCGTAACACGAGTGTAACCCATAAATATTCTATAAAACTTAAACATTAGTACCACGAAATATGTGGCACTTCTAACGGGTTATTAAAGACCCATTTCTAATCTTATATACGTTAATCACCTCGATATAGCTTGTAACCTATCTCGAGCTCCCGCATACGTCCGCGACTATCTTTTATAATCTAGTAACATGTAAATAACATGGCACTTATTTAAAATAAATCTTTGCTTGTCATAATTAAACAAGCATTATAAGTAAACTAAGCCATAAGGGGGTGTTAGGTTCCGTGGCTAATGTAGGACATAAACACACTTTACGAAAATTAAAACCATAAGATGGTGTTATGGCATCATAATAAGATACCCAACACTTTTATTAACACTTACACATGATTAACATGTATTCTTAGTGATTTTGGAAAATCACAACTTTACAGAATCTTGTAAAATTCTACAAAACATTAAAACCCCACTTATGATATCAAGATATCGTCTTTAAGCATTACCCACTAATGGGTAATCATGGAACACGAATTTAAGAACTTGAGTATGATTTACCTCAAATTAGGTTGAGGAAATGTTAGTTTACACATTTCTAAGCTCCAATGTAATGATTTCTTGCCTTGATCTTGACAAAAATCAAATTATAATCAGACCCTAGAATTTGTACCTGTGATATGTATGTGTAACATGAGAGTGGATAAGAAAGGATGTAAATGAGTATCCTGGATCTTTCCAGATTTTACATAACTGTTATATGAATTTTACTTTAACTTTTATCTTTTAGCAAAACGTCCCTGGTAGAAAAACGATTACATGGAAGGTCATTATTCCTTTATAACTAATTTCGTAGGAGGTCCTTATGACTAACGAAGGATTATTATTACAACATAAGTTTACTGGGAAGCTTTAGAATATAATAAAAATAAATACTGTAAAAATTGGGGTGTTACAAAAGGAGGCACATTACATGTCATTCCTTGTCTCCTCCATTGGATATCCACCACGTGGACCATCCTGGAAACTTAGATGGACTCCCAGGCAGGGTACAAAACCCTAAGGCAATCTCTCTATAAATAGAAGGTTCATTCCAACGAATGAATCAACTAAGCTTCAACACACACTCATCGAGTGAATTCACGCAATTCACTTCGGCTACGCCGGAAGTGTTACCCCAGCTCGTGACTCCGGTGACACTTAGGAGTCCTTACCGAACATAGAAAACTAAACTGGATAGCCTCCTCAACCCTTCAATACGTACCTTACGTAAACATGGCGCCATCCGTGCTATACGTAACAATATAGCCACAAAACACCCCTCTAGTTCATCAAAAAACTTTTCGAATTAATCATAAAGTTTTTCTTACCACCAGAATAAACATATTCATCAAAAACTCATATAGTTTTTTATTAAAAAAAACTCACAAAAACATCCTCAAAACAAAAATTCGCACTGCGTCATTAGAAAACACCAGATCTAAAGACACAACCTTTCCAAAAAATATGAAATCTATTATTTCACTCCAACAAAATCTTAATCTACAAACTTCAATTAACCAAAATGACGTCACAAAATCAACAAATTCCACCACCACTACCTCCGCCCGATGTAACCAGTCCTGAGGACATCACTTACACGTGAATTGGATTAGATAAGTAATATTGTTGCACCCGTAGGGACTACTTATGTACACGAGGCAAAGTTGTGATGTTATAAGCCTATAAATACCCCTCATGACTCTCCATGAGGGGTGTGGGTATGTAAGGTATTCTTTCTTAATAATACATTTTCTTTCTTTCACCTCACCCTCTCTTTACTCTCTCTCTCTCTAGAACAATGTTTACTTTTGTGTTCTTTAATCAACCTTGACCTCCCAAACCACATAAATCATCATACTTTTGGTCCTGCACATTCCACAATCAACTTTCCAGGCAGCTCAAAACATGTAAACTCAATACCATCAGCAACACCTATACCCAGGTGGGTCTACACATCCCATGCTTGGATTTCAATACACTCAGGCAGCCATATCGTTAATGTCCACCCAAGCACAAAGCTCATAATAACAAGCCTCTTCCATAGACCTGTTTAATACACTAATGACCAAGGTTTTAAAAAGAAACAAACATTGCAACTACAAGACAGTTGGCGATGACATGCCTGAACACCTTCGTGCCCTGGAAATAGAGAGACACCAATTCGTAAAATGATTGCGGACTATCAACTCCCAGTAGGCCTGAAGCTCCCAGCTGACCTATACATGTATTATCATCTATTTTGACTCCACATTGCAATAACGCAAAAATAAAAATATCTAACAAAGTGTATGCTTATATCAAGACTTTTACTGACTGAAATATCTTGCCACATTTAACCTTTTCTACCCTATTTTATAATTTTTTAGCAAAATTTTGTAAGAGTAGACGTTGTGATGCCTTTAATTTTTTGTGACTTTTTTTCGTCAGATGGAAAAGACCATGAAGTTTTACTGACTGGAATTAAACATTTAATGACAGTATAACTAGTCTTAAAAAATAAAAGAAATCTTGTAGTGGTAATGAAATCACCTTTTGCCGATTATAAAAAGTCAAGATTCATTCTTTCTCATTAAAAAGCTGACACTACACTGTTAACCACTTTCGGCGGGGACAAGACCCCCACTTTCCGCGGGGACGTCTCCCCGCCAAAGACTTTCTGCGGGGACATCTCCCCGCCGAAAGTCTGCCGCCAAAACCCTGTCGCTGTTAACTTTTGGCGGGGACGCACCACATTTTCCGCGGGGACTTGTGGGTCCCACATCGTTTCGTCTGGTCAAACATGCCAGCGTGGCATCGAAGTTTTTGGCGGGGACATGTCCCCGTTGAAAGTGTGACAATAAAAAAAGTGTTGTAC
>LBNU01034264.1:114264-133774 GCA_014162995.1 Artemisia annua | reverse complement strand
ACATCAGTGATAATTGGTTGTGGTGGTGCCACAACTTCCGCTGGCTCAACATCTCTATTTATGGTGTTATAATTCAACGTATCCAACTCAGCAGAGAGTGTGACATGTGATGAGGTGTTGTCATGTACAACATCCTGGTTGTCTTCCACGACGATGATATCCGGGTTCCAAATCTTTCGATGATAAGAATCTTGGACGGTCTTGAGATTACCACGTTTACCCGGGAAATCAAGGTAAAAGACTTGTGTTGCTTGTGTTGAAATAATGTATGGTTCATTTTCAAACGCTACACGATCTGTCATAATTTTTGTAATGTTGTTTCTATGGGTACAACGTTTTATGCGAGCACCAAGATTATTAGTGTCGAACCATTTGACTTTGAACAACACAACCTTGAACGGAATATATTCAAACTCAAGAATTTCTTCAAGCTGGCCATAATACATTCCTCCGCTAGGATTAGGAGTTGAAATTCCGCTGTTTTGAGTTGAACGACGTAAATCACGGTTGTGTACATTAAACTTCACACCGTTGACTACGCAAGAGTCGACTAAGACTGCAGTATATGATGGTCCACAAGCCAAAGCGAATAACTCGGAAGTACAACTTGGGTCGTTCTTTACTTTTAATTCACGAATCTATGAAAAAAAGTTAAGAATAGATATAGATGAGTAATAGTCGTTATTTTTTACACGGTAATACATACAATAAGTTTACCTTGTTCCCAAACCAGTAAGGAAATCCTTCTTGTATGTCATTGCCAGGAAATGCCCTATAAATGTTCGTGATAATAGAGTAAGTCGTCGAATAATAGCTTAAGGAAAGGAAGATGAAAATAAATGTCAACTTGTTGGGTGTTCACGTACAAGGTATCACTTATGAGAATGGAATGTATAATTATTTAATGACCGTGTTCTTGAAAGGCATTTCTACCTATTTTAATTGGATATCATTTGATTTGCTAATTATTAGAAGAATTAATCATTGGCTCGATGAAGCAAACACATAATGTTTAAATATTAATTTGGTATGTTCTTCCTCCTCTAGTTGTTAGTTCCTTGCACCTAAAACAAATGCAACCTTTTCAGTAATACATAAACTAAATAAACTACAAAGAATTAGTTGATTGAAGGAATGTCAACCACTAGCTACCAAGATGATACAGTTTATTCAATAATGCATCGTGTTATTTGTGATGGGAGTTTATTCAATATAATATATTATTTTGTAAAAAGAATTCACGATAATCCAGAGGTAGTAAATTAAATTAGTTGTTTTAGACTGCAAAAATTTACAATGTAAAGTTATAAACCGAATAGAACTACAAAAGAATCACTTAGTACCTTCAAACTACAGAAGAATCACTTAGTACCTTTCATTTCCACGGTCATTGCGAATCTGATAATGTGTGATTGAAGCTCTCTGTACAAACATATTTAAGAATGCTACAAACATATAAACACATGTACATGTTAACATTTCGTATGATATTGACAGATATACCCATAATTACATGGTACACGCACAAAGAAAATCAACGTGAGCTTTTTTTTTTGAATGCCAATTTATTGAAGAACTCACACTAGCAAGATGCTAGAGGAGGAAAGCGTATACTTAATATTTTCACAAAGCGTATACTTCCAAAGACGCTGTTCTACAGGTTTTATGGGATTTCCAGGATCGAAAATAATCAAACAACAAACATGTATAACCATCATAACAGAGTCGAATAAAATAAGGATAAAGAAGATAGGTTGAACCCATAATAATCTGATATATTGATAAAGAAATGGGTTGGTTGTTCCAACACAGAATCTTGCAGGCTTCATATTTTTGACCCATCTTGATCTCTGTACATACTTTTGGCGTCTAAGACATTAAACGAGTCCAACAGTTCCCCCCTAATGTCGAGATGCCAAAATCTCTGTTCTTCTTGTTCTTGATTCTTCTTGCTCATGCCTTCCTTCAATCTTGTAGTTTATTGATACTTGTTATTAAAGATAAAAAAAAATAAAATGCTCAATCTTGACTGTTCTTCTTGTCTGCTTATTTCATAGGGTTTGATCACAGGATCTTGCCGATCTCTATGGCATTCTTGCCTTGTGAAACATGTTCTTCTGTTCCAAAAAAAAAGTGATCCCCTTGCAGTGCTTGAAGTCGTCCAAAATAATGATTGTAGCATGTAGATCTTCGTGCCATGTTTTTTTAACAGGCCAAGTATCTCATGGCTTTTGTTGGTAAAAGAGAAAACCAACAAGCCTTTCAAATGCATCCATTATATCCATGGTTGCTTTCTTCTTGGTTAACCACCGGTTTAGTGTTGTAACCGTTTCTGAATTTTTTCTTCAATGGCATGGCTTCCTTCATGGTAGTTTTGTTTCTTTGAGTGATGATTAAACATGAGTGGATGTTGTTTGATCCCCTAGGCTCTGATGCCAATGTTCTACAGGTTTTATGGGATTTCCAGGATCGAAAATAATCAAACAACAAACATGTATAACCATCATAACAGAGTCGAATAAAATAAGGATAAAGAAGATGGGTTGAACCCATAATAATCTGATATATTGATAAAGAAATGGGTTGGTTGGCCCAACACAGAATCTTGCAGGCTTCATATTTTTGACCCATCTTGATCTCTGTACATACTTTTGGCGTCTAAGACATTAAACGAGTCCAACAGACGCTTCAAATCAAAGCAAACACGATTCCTTTATCGCATGGTGGTTTGTATGAACACATCAAAACATATTTTTAGTTTTTGTGTCTAAATTCATCGAGTCATCCCAAGAAATTAGATTATGAAGCTGTTTTGGGTAGTCATTGAATCCCCACTATCTCGAAACCAACTTCTGTATCGAATTAGCAATGGAGCAGCCAACAAAAGGTGTTGAATGGTAAAAATTTAAAGTGCGTTAAGTTTTGGAGTAAACATTTCTTCTCACTAATTTTGTAAGAATTTGGAGAGCGGTTGGATCTCTACATAAGAGTTGATAATAAATATTCAGAAAATTTAAGTTCCAAATTATAGATTAACAACCAAACAAGATCCAAGAATGTATCCACTTCTTATAATTCTAACGTAATAATATCAACGGAGAATATTTAATGGTTGTTATTTGATTATATGCAATTCATCCTAAATAATTGAAGTTGACCTAAGGCTTCTTAAATATAATTGAGATCACAATACGTTTAATTTAGTAAAGATCATTTTAACCACTTCCACTTCTATTTAAAGCCACAATCTACACCTCCTATATCACACAAAAACACAAAGAAGCACTAACAAGAGCATAAAAATACAAAATATGACACTAACTTCCTTCCTCTTCGCCTTTCTTGTCTTCCTCATCAATGCCCAACCATGTCCTGCCGCAGGTGGTTCGTGGTCTCTCCTCCTCCCAAGCATAGGCATCTCCTCCATGCACATGCAGCTACTCCCCAATGACCGTGTTGTCATGTATGACCGAACAGATTTTGGAACCTCCAACATCTCTCTTCCAAACGGCAAATGTCGTCCCAACTCAAATGATTGTTCTGCCCATTCTGTTGAGTATGATGTTGCTTCAAACACTGTACGTCCACTTATGGTACTCACTAATGTCTGGTGTTCCTCGGGAACTTTAATGCCCGATGGTACATTAGTCCAAACTGGTGGATTTGCTGATGGTTACCGCGTCGTCCGAACTTATAAATCCTGTGATACATGCGACTGGCAAGAGTTTCCAAATGGCGTGAGTAAATCAAGATGGTACGCGTCCAATCATATATTGCCTGACGGAAGGCAAATTATCATTGGAGGTCGCCAAGCATTTAGCTATGAGTTCTACCCAAAGATGTCAGCCACCGAGAACGCTCCTAGTTTGCCCTTTTTGGTTCAAACCAACGACCCTAATATTGAGAATAATCTATATCCATTTGTATTTCTCTATCCTGATGGGAATCTGTTCATTTTCGCCAACAATCGTGCTATATTGTTTGACTACTCAAACAACCTAGTTGTCAAGACTTACCCGACAATGCCTGATGGTCAACCAAGGAGTTACCCAAGTACGGGCTCTGCGGTACTTCTGCCTTTGCGGATAAAACAAGGGACAG
Organism: Artemisia annua; assembly: GCA_014162995.1. NCBI lineage: Eukaryota > Viridiplantae > Streptophyta > Magnoliopsida > Asterales > Asteraceae > Artemisia > Artemisia annua. Next base: position 129,673 of record LBNU01034264.1, on the reverse strand, counting down.
TGGCCGAGGTTGAAGTATTGGTTTGTGGGGGTGCACCAAAAGGAGCATTTGTTAATGCAAATAGAGGTATATTTAATGGAGCCTTGGATACTTGCGGACGTATAAAAATTTCTGATGCTAGCCCCCAGTGGGTTATGGAGACCATGCCTTTCGCTCGTGTCATGGGTGACATGTTGTTGCTTCCCAATGGTCACGTTTTGATAATCAATGGCGCTTCGGCTGGTGTTGCCGGGTGGGAACTTGGGAGGAACCCTGTTCTCACTCCAGTTGTTTACCAACCTGATAAAGACATCGGTTCCAGATTTGAGGTACAAAATCCAAGCACCAAACCAAGAGTTTACCATTCCACAGCAGTTTTACTACGAGATGGACGTGTTCTTGTTGGTGGAAGTAACCCACACGATAAATATGAATTCACAAACGTCCTTTATCCTACTGAACTGAGTTTGGAGGCCTTCTCGCCATCTTATATGGATTCAAACTCATCTAACACAAGACCGAGAATAATCTTGCCTGTAAATAATTATATAATTCGTTATGGGAAACAAGTGGTTATTGTGTTTACAGTTTCAGGCATTGTGGATACAAGCTCAATCAAAGTAACAATGGTGGCACCTGCATTTAACACTCACTCATTTTCTATGAATCAAAGATTGTTGGTACTTGACAGTGGCGTTGCATCCAAGATTATGGGGATATCAAGATATCAAGTCGTTGTAACCGCACCACCCTCAGGTAATATTGCTCCGGCGGGACATTATCTTCTTTTTGTGGTTCACAAAGATACCCCAAGTCCAGGTGTTTGGGTTAAAATGCAGTGAGCATATTTCAGAGTATTTTTATTATATCGTTATCACACCGTTATCTTTAATTGTATATTTAGCGATGGATCTCTTTGTAAAATGTAAACACAATGCTATTTTTTATTAAAGTTACATGGTATAGAGTTTTCTCCTATATATCATTTATGAAAATGTACGTCATCGTTTAATACATGTTGCAAGCATTTCATGAAAACACCATTACAAAAATGCTAGTAAATACAATATCGCTTGTTGGGTGCACAATGGGCATGATAATTTCAATGACAAAAGTTCAATGCAGAACATATTTTATCTAAAGATCAAACCACTTGATCTCAACCATCCATTATCTTTCATCTAATGATCTAGATTTAATCATTTATTTAAATTAATTAACTAGCCTAAGGGCAGTTTTGTAATTACACACTCAAAAATTAATTCATCCCGTTAGGGGTTAGGCTGCATCTCATTCATATTCTCATTTCTTACATTTCAAAACACACACACTCCTTTATTTATTCCTCTCTCTCACCAACAGCTTTCCCTATTACCCAAATCAAACCCTAACATTTTTATTTTATTTTATTTATCAAAATCAAATGCATAATTAATAAAATATATTCTAAATAATGGACCTACGAGAAGAAGTAGCACTATCTAAAAGTGAATCGTTGCTTGTATCATCTTCATTGTAAGTCGCCGATCAAAATGAGCATCAAAATGTTGATATTAGTAAATTTTTTGAATATAATCAGTTTTTTGTTCATGTTATTCGATTAATTGCTATTTTGATTCTTATAGTGTTAGTCGTTGAATTTGAATAATTTGATTGATGTATTTAGGTTGATTATTGTGTTTTGATTGATGCATTTGTGATTATGATAAGTTAATTGACGTGTTAGGTTGATTATTATGTTAGGTGTTGATTTTGTGATTTTGTTTGAATTAGTTTATGTTTTAGGCGCATTGCGTTATTTGATATTTTAGGTTAGTTATTGCGTTAGTTGATGTTTTAGGCACACTCTGATTTTGTTGATTGATATTTTTAAGCGCGTTGCGTTTTGTTTACTCATACTCAAGCTGTACATCAGTAGGCACTGTGATTGATATTATAGTTAGTTTGGATGTGTCTTTCTAGTGTGGCAAATAATGGTACTCTACCTTTGAATGTCAATCTTGTTGAAGCTATTATCAAGCTGAATAATAAGATAACCATAAAATAAAGTAGGTTAACAAACAGTACAAGTTGATTAGTGGGAGTTGAAGTCACAATAATAGATAGTCACTTCAAAATGCACATCCAAACACTCTCGAAATGTATAGGTATAGCATAGCTGCTAGGTAACCTGTTTCTTCAAGATTGAATAATATAATCCTAAATAATCATAAAATTAGAATCATGGTCATGTATTTCTTTTGTTATGTTGTGTATGGAAACCGTCTTTCATTTGGTTTTTGCTTGATCCCATTTCAGAAGGAAACAATGGTTACATTATGGTTACTGCAAATGGTGGTATAAACCAGCAACGAATAGTTGTAAGTTATGTTTATATATTATTTGTAACCACTTTTTACTATTTTTCTTCAGCTTCTTATGGTATTCAACCTCACTCTTGGTTAACATGTCTGCAATATTTTTGCAGTTGCAAGATTACTTAACGCAACACTCGTCACTTTATATGTTCATTAGTGTGTGGAGAGATACTAGGTAATAACTTTCTGCAATGAATTTAATGCCGATGAAACCGTGCTTATGGTTGTTGGCTTTGGTTTCAAGCGTAACACCTGTATATTTTTAGCAAGTCATGCACAGATGCACCCATGCACCATGCCGCCACCATACGAATCTCAAGCTCTTAGATCTCTTCTTCACAGAAAAACAAACTCAGTTCTACAAGTCGAAAAATAGGAGAAAAGGTATTTTGAAAACCAAACTAACAGCCCTTGATTTAATCGTTTCATATCTGTTTTTGATGATTTTATTTTATGTTGTATAATTGTATTACGATCGAGTTAGTTAGTTATAGAGGTGAGTATACGGTTGTCTGGTAGAGTTCTTTTTACAAGTAGTTATTTTTAAAGCATAAAGTTATTTTTACAAGTAGTTATATGACATGTGATTTAGGCATAAAGTTATTTATAAGTAGTTAAATCACATGTGATTTAACTTATAATTACAAGTAGTTTATGTTTTCTTACAAATCTGTCAATTGTTTTATGCAGGTCTTGTAGAATCTAAAACAACATCTTCCCAAAATCGTAAAAAAGTAACAACTGAAAAGAATCCTAAAACATCCGTACTGATCAGTGAAGCAAGTGTAGTTGCTAAACACCTTCCCCTGAACCACCCAAACAGTCGAGATTTACTAAGATTTTGGTTCGCCATGACTCTCCTTCAAAAGATGTTCCTTCTAAAAGGAAACAGGCTAATGTCGAGAAACAATGTGAAGGAGTTAAATCAAAAGCAAATGTTGGTCCTAGTTCTAAGAGGTCTAAGAAGCAACCTCAACAACTATTTTGTGATTTACTGTAAGTAGCAGTTGGATAATGAATTGACTATTTAAATTTTGTTGTTATATGAAAAGTTGTGTGTAGTTATGGTCTAGTATTTAATGGATCTGTAGTAAATGGAAATATGATGTCTATTTCGTTAATTTTAGTATCTATGTAACTGTGTTTGCGAACTGACTTGGTTACGTTACCAAGTTTTCGGAAATGAATGATAGATTGTTTTTAATGTTGCAAGTGATTTGGCACAACATCTGAAATATATATAAGGTTGAAGTTTGTTTTAATAAGATTTGTCAAAAATGACATGTTATTTTTTTAAAAATGCAGGTAAAATCACATGTGATTTAGGGTAAAATCACATGTGATTTAGGGTAAGATCACATATGATTTACCCCGAATCACATGTGATTCGGGTATACTCATGTGATTTGCTTCAAGTCACATTTGATTTAGGGTAAAATCACATGTGATTTACCCCGAATTACATGTGATTAGTGGCATACCCATGTGATTTGCTTCAAATCACGTGTGATTTCTAGAATTGCAAATTCTAGCATCTAAACATATTAAATAACACGTGACTTACTGCAAATCACAAGTGATTTCACTATACACCTCAAAACTAAACTAATTTAAAAAATCACAAATATGATTTACAGTTAAGAGGTGCTGAGAATNCAACCTCAACAACTATTTTGTGATTTACTGTAAGTAGCAGTTGGATAATGAATTGACTATTTAAATTTTGTTGTTATTTGAAAAGTTGTGTGTAGTTATGGTCTAGTATTTAATGGATCTGTAGTAAATGGAAATATGATGTCTATTTCGTTAATTTTAGTATCTATGTAACTGTGTTTGCGAACTGACTTGGTTACGTTACCAAGTTTTTGGAAATGAATGATAGATTGTTTTTAATGTTGCAAGTGATTTGGCACAACATCTGAAATATATATATAAGGTTGAAGTTTGTTTTAATAAGATTTGTCAAAAATGACATGTTATTTTTTTAAAAATGCAGGTAAAATCACATGTGATTTAGGGTAAAATCACATATGATTTACCCCGAATCACATGTGATTCGGGTATACTCATGTGATTTGCTTCAAATCACATTTGATTTAGGGTAAAATCACATGTGATTTACCCCGAATTACATGTGATTAGTGGCATACCCATGTGATTTGCTTCAAATCACGTGTGATTTCTAGAATTGCAAATTCTAGCATCTAAACATATTAAATAACACGTGACTTACTGCAAATCACAAGTGATTTCACTATACACCTCAAAACTAAACTAATTTAAAAAATCACAAATATGATGTACAGTTAAGAGGTGCTGAGAGTCACAAGTTATTTGGCATGAAAATCACAAGTGATTTACATGTGTATCTATGTTTATAACATTTTCTAAACAAACTTGTAATAGTAACAGAAAACTTTGAACAAACTTTAAAAACTTGGAAAATTGGAGTCCAGTTAAAGTCCTTATTCAATTAAAAACCCACATATCAAAGCTTTTAACTGGAGCAACAATTCGCGTCTAAGTTTTAACTGAAGTAGCAATCCACGACAACACAAATGAATGAAAACTTAAAAGTAATTATAAAGTAAAAAAACATCGGTTTGCATCAGCTATTATTCATCGCTTGTGCAACCACTTGTACAACCTCTTTTGCTTTTGCCTTTTGATTTACCGGACAAGTCTTTTTGGTATGAGTATTAATATACTCTCCACATTCCCCACATTTCCTCTTCGGCTTCAAACTAGCGGTAACTGCTTTCTCTTTGCACTCTTCCTATGTTCTGCCCTTGTACCATATTTGTTTCTAGCTCTTGACAATGCCCACCTGATTCTTTATTGTAATATGCTCCACCAATTCATCCAACTTTCCTTCATTATTGTTCAAACGATGTAGGAAATCGTCCACTAAACAAGTTGCCTCATCTGTCAGTTTATGTATTGCTTCATTCTTTTCAACATATTTGTTCCATGTTAGCTTACAATATGGTGATCCTCTAGGTGTTTCACTATGGATGACTAACCTTAGTTTCGGTGTTGTCATAGCATCTGTAATTGTATATAAGAATTTTGTTTTAGACACATTCCTTCAAACAAATAATTATTGAGATTTTAAAAATCTACATTTATTCATGCAAAATCACATGTGATTGTGATCTCTTTAGTACAAATCACATGTGATTTTGATACTTGCAGTTGTAAATCACATGTGATCGTGTTACTTGCATCTTTAATACCATACTCTAAACATATCCAAATCACATATGATTTACTCATTTTAAATATAAACATAATCACATGTGATTTCACAATATACTTCATAATAACACATTAAAAATCAAGACAAACAATATTAAGAAAATCACATATGATTTACCTCTAATAGGTTATGATTCTTCGTTTTCATCATTTGTTTCAACACTTTTAAGATCTTCTTCAACCAGAATCCGAACTCATTCCAGCATCATTAACATTCATACCTCGGATGCCTTCTTCAACATTCCAAATTCATTCAACATAATCAACATTCATACATCGGGTACCTTCTTCAACACTCCTAGCTTGTTCAATTTCTTTGTTATTATCCATAGCCTTGATGATTTTCAAGTTCTGATTGTGCGTAATTGAATGAGTTGTAACGAATTTGAACGGTTTAAATGATTTTGATGATGTTTGATCGGATTTGAATGGATTTGGTGATTTTCGAGCAGATTTGATGATTAAATCTACTGTAATTGAATGAGATTTGAACTGATTTGACGATGAATGATGAATTTAATAGATGAATTTGATGTTTAACTGATTTTTCATGTGTTTGTTTATGCAGAGAATTTTTTTTAACAATATTTTGTTGAAGATCGTGGTGGTCTGATGCAACAAAGGGGAGAAAAGGGGGAAAACGTTTTTATGTTGGACCAAATTACCCCTCTAGTGTGAATCTGAGATTTAGTTAGGGCCATTGGATGAAAGTGAATTGGATGGTTGAGATCTAACCATATGATTTTTGATAAATGGTTAGTCTTTGTAGATCTTACCTCTAATTTCAATAACTGATCGAGAAAATATAAGTATATGCTTGTTTTTAAATTAGTGTACATATGTCTGCTTGTTTGGAGCATGTATTTCAAAACCACGATTCTTCATTAAAAATTATGTAACATTTTATTTTTCCTCTCTTCGTCATCTTTCATGTTGTCTCATTCTCATCTACTATTAGTTTTAATATTCGATCATTTTCATCTTTTCTAAAATCAACTTCATATTTCTATGAAAATAATCGAGAAAATTTACATGCATAACCATACTTGTTTAGCAAGAAATTTGGCTCATAGCTGATTTGCTTTTTTATAAAAAAATAAAAATAAAAATAAATAAATAAATAATTTTTTTTTGTAAAAAGGTCGATTTGACTCGAATCCTGGACCTGAACTTTAATCCTACACCGGTTTTCAATACCCCTGATAAATTTTATTGCGACAAAAAATAAATTAGTACAATAGATGTGGCTGAGTCCCACATCTCAGCCCAAAAAGGCAAAACAAACGCTCCTATTGTGCTTAACACATAATCTAGTATAAGAATGACATGCCAAACTTATGGGACCTAATAAAAACCCTCTCCAATATGACCACGGAGACTAATGTCAAAAGCATTAGCAACCTCCATTTTGGCTTCAGTCAAACCACAGTCATCAAAATCATCGTCATCGTACAGGTCTTCATCATACGTCTCCTCCTTCCATTGCTTGTATAAACTCTTCCTACCCACTCCGCCGCCACTTTTAGAGATTTCATTAACCTTGGAACTCGTAGATTCCATATAAGTAGCAGTTTCATTGTAGACCTCGAGCACTACATCATCACCATCCGTATTATCCAGATGAACAACATTTTCAGAACTAGGAACGTTGATTTATAAGGTTTTAGCGGCTTTCCATCATCACCCACTAGCACAAGCTTCCCATCAAGCATTTGAATATCCAGTTCATTAATCCTTGCGACCAAAAGTGGACTACAAAATGTCCTACCAACCAAAGGTGTAGGGACATTACCACTAGGTTCTACATTAGCATTAGAAGCCTCATCCTGTTTACCTAGAACATCAAATGCATTAGAAGTACTTACCACTTTAGCATCCATTTTCGGTTGTCTATACGTATAAGCCTCATATGTGTTATCTTTTGAATTAGAAGCCTTGGTATTTTTTGATGCAACAGACCTATACTCAAACTGGTTCACTGGAACACCATTAAACTTTTTTGGATTAGCTCCTTTACGCTTCACAACCATAAACCAATCATTAGAATTTGAAACCTTCTTTGTTACACCCGAATTCTGACACTTGCCTTAATAAAAATAAAATAATAAATAAATAAATAAAAATTATTAGCTTCAGTTATGAAGATACAGCTAAGCCATGTACATGTACCCATGTTTTTCGGAAACAATAAATTTAAAGCTTATAAAGAAATTCGATGTCAGTTTATTCATTCCAATTTTATGGGTAGCTATATCAGTCAATGTTATGCTTTTCCGGCTTTGTTGGTTTTTCTATCAGTATATGTTTGGTTTGCTCGTTCTTTTTATAACTAAAGTTTATGCGTCCTATGTTGCTCATCTTGTAATTGAGAAGTAGAAGTGATGAAAAACTCTATGTACAAGCTTGATTTAGAACGACAATAGGATTAGTGGCAATGAGTGTCAAGAGACTCAAAAGCTCAAGTACAGGTTTTTAGTAATTACAAATCAAATGGTGTTTTGATTACAGGTCAATTGGTTCGGTGAAATTAATAAGAAGGAGAGCACATTAGAGGAGGTGAGAGGTGAGGTGAGGGCAATTAGGATGATGAGAGATGAGAAAGAAGATTGTTTATTTATTCATATTTAGTTAATAAGCAACACAAGAACAAAAACAATACTCAATCCCGCCAGAGCGAGGTATGTGAGAGGTGAGATGTAGACAGTCACACTCTTACCCAAAAGTAAAGTGGCTGTTTCCAAAAAGATCTTTGGCAAGTGTGTGTGCAATCAAATAGACTTTATGTGTGGTATGTGTGAGGGTGAAAAAGACAATGACATAAACAAAGCATATAGAGCAAAAACATGCCAGTGTGTAAAGACATAAACGCATATCGACATAAAAACATGAGAGCATGCTAGCATATATATGGAAGATATGGCACAAAGGGACATAAAGATCATTTTTTAAAAAGGCATCATGTAAGAAGATAAAACAATAGAATCATATATAAGCATTAAAAGTACAAGATCATACAAGTGTAAAAATAAAACACACATAAAAGCCATATAGCCATCTATGGGATACAATCAATCAAACATATATGGGATAAAGCTAACCAAATATACATAAGCCGTAGAAGCATAAAAGTATGAAATCCTACATGAATGAACACATAAAAGGAAAAAGGGCCCTACGATCTATATATAAGTCTATGTAAAGAGGGTGATGCAAGAAAAGAAGGCATATAAGGCAATGTGACTCCATACCTATGGGTGATTAACTATTCTCGCGAAGGTACCATGCATCTCTATACCTATGCATCATACTTATCTACCATAATCCAAGTTCTCCACGTGTTCCTATCAAAGGACATGTCCTTGGTCAATAGAAGCTCCTTCAGGTCGAGCTTTAGTTTTCCCTCCCACGTGAGTTTCGGTCTACCCTTTCTCCTCAAGCGACAGTAATAGACTCCTCTCTCCTAACATGTGGTGATTGTGATCTCCCCTTAACATGCCCAAACCATCTCAATCATCATTTTCTCATATTATTGATTATAATCGCAACTTGGAGTTCTCTTCAAAAAAATCCATTCGAGATTTAGTTAATAAGCATAGTTTTTAAATACATCCTACAAAAGGAACATGTGTCTAACATTTAAAAAATACATCCTACGAAAAACTCCATTCATTGTATTTTATTTTTTATATAGTGGCAAAAGGGGGATGAGAACCCAAAGATTACATATAAAACATAATTACAGAATTCGAGTCACCACTAATTAAAATCATACTTTTAGAGATACAACGACAATAATCTTAAAGAATAGCAAAACGCCACATTTATATGTTGGGCCAATTCAGTGTTAAATGATCTCTGATTAGATTTGAACATAAAATAACCTAAGTCTTATAAATAGTCGTTGAGTAAATACTTAGCATAACATCTTTAGAATTCTTTATAGACAAATGGTTTTCACTTTAACAATTAGGGGATTCAGCAACTAAAGTATTCGAACTAAAGAAGATGTTTAAACCAGTGAAGTTTGACAATACCTTATTGACTGATGCTTGTCTCACTGAAACAAACATACTTAGAAAAATATCTTAGTATCCAAAAGTCAAGAGGAGGGAAAACCCTATAAGCAAAAGTGGTTATGTAGAGTATTGGTGGTCACTCGCATGAGCTATAAAACATGCACATCGGAATACATATATATACATATATATATATATATATATATATATATATATATATATATATATATATATATATATATATATATATATATATATATATATATATATAAGGGTCATGTATACCAAGCCCTAAGATCAAGCTCTCCTAATCGGAGATATAACTTAAACCTAAACACATAACACATAAGCTCCAACTCTAGTCTGCAATCAATTGTGTAAACGAAATCACCTTCTTTTTCTTGTCTACAACCTTGTTTAGTCGACTTTGGGGTTTATGGGGAAGGCTAACTTCTTATATTGCCTCACGTATCAACCAGTATGGGATCGACCTAGGATCGAATGGAAGTCGATTAAGGGTTTGTGAAACCCTTAATCGTTCGATGATTATGAGATGAGAGGGGAGAGTCGATTTAGAGTTTAGAGGATTAGTTATGGTTCTAGTTTAGGATGCCTTGTATTTATAAAGCACCTAAGGACATTCTTAATACAACTTGAATTCCCTAGAATTATCTCTAAGTACATAAGTTTTACAAAATGTCCAACTTACTCCTCCCTTACCCATGGAGGTCGACCAAACCAAAAACCCTAAAGAGTTTATGGTTTTTGACTTTCATGTACTTTATATATTTATCCTGGATAAGTATGTCTTGGATAATTACCGTTTTACCCTTCTATGACAATATTTTCATATTCTCATTTCCTCATCATTTCCATTTCGTATCTCTTTTCTTATCAGCAACTTGCTTGTTCCATTTAGTATACATTGGTGTGTCCCATCTGCATTTCTATGAGCATCCGTTATAAAAGGCGTTTTTTTACATGCAAATCTTTCAGGATAAAGCAAGTTTTCATAGGAGTCAATGCATTTCTAAGAGTTAGTTAAAAGGTGAAATAGTTGTCAACAATGTTACATAAATAAGATTATATCTCTGGCCTAAAGTAGAAGCATTTAATGTGTTGTTTACGTAACCATTGAATGCTTGACACATATCCAGAATACCTTTTGGGAACCCTAACTCTTTGTCTATATATAAGAATATTTATAATGGAGTAAATCTTATATCTTGTCATTAATGTGATATACATTAAAGAGCATTTATTATCGTTTGAACTTAGGTAGCTGAAGAAGAATTCATCGAGTTCCCTCTCAAACTATAACTTTAGATTAACTTTGAGTGAAAGAGAGAACTCTTAAATTGTCATTCTGCAAACAATCCTTGTAAATTATTCTATTCATTCAAATAAGAATACATTGAAAATTAATTGTGTGTGCATTTTGTTCAAACTATATAACTGTTGTTACTGTTTGATCTCTTTAAACTACATCAAGTACCTTGTAAAGTGTTTTTATCACTTAACCAATCTATACAACACTTTCATAGGGAACAACACCATAGACACGAGATTACAAATTCATAGGGAACAACACTTTTAAAAGCTTCATTGGGTGCCTGAATGAAGCTTAAAAGTGATAGGTTCGGTTTGAAGCACAATTGGTACGTTTGTAAGTTTGGTTTGTCTTTCTTATGATAAGTTTGGTTTGCTTGAATTAACGTGGGTTCATAAGTTTGGTTTGTCTTTCTTATGATAGGTTCGGTTTGAAGCACAATTGGTACGTTTGTTTTCCAGTTTATGTAACGTGTTGAAATGTGAGATTTAATTACTCGCTTAAGAATCTTATGTACTTAATGTTTTTTGGAGTTATAAAATTTACCGGGTGTTTCTTTTACCAAAAATTAAATCTTCTAAATGTTGTAGCTTACGTACTTGAATGCTCATCCACACTCATTGCATGATATATGTTATTTAGTGACTGAACACAATTGTCAGAAAAAACATACACTTTAAAATTTTCATTTTCAGTCACTAAGATGTAAGTCGGAAAATGTCCGCTTATTTTGTATTGTGCATTATCAATTCATTTTGATATTTACCCTCTTTTGTTTATATGGCGTATACAACAATAAGAAGATAAAAAAGAACAAATAAATTGTCAGCTGGCAGCTTGGCATGGTCTTCTTCGACAATTTAAAATCCATGCGACTTCGTATAATCATATAATAAAAACAACAACAGCAATTTCCAGCGGGGGTGTTGCATATTTTTAGTTTACACTCACATTTGATTTCTTGTAGATTAAATAAAAATATTATCATTTGGTTCCTTATTCCTTTAATTTAAAGCTGTTATACCTAGCTAGCTAGCATTGTCTTCCTACTCTGGTTCTAACTTCTCTGCACGTATGACATATATATATTCGACCTAATTTTAAAAAGAACGCGTGGAATACTGGGATGTCATATATTTCTAACCTACCTCATATTAATTAACAACACGATAACTGATTCTGGGATAATATACTTTCACAAGTATCGATTGAGATTATGTACCACAAAACAGTTAATATTCTTTCTACAATCATTTGTATTATATATTGTTACAACTTCATGACTACGGGTAATAATTATTAGACTAAATGTTACTATAAATTCATTGTTATGGGATATAAAATGGAAAATTCAAGGTCGTTAGTTCTGTCAAGAGATACATATTATATAATTGAAGTATTCTATTTGAAATATACTTCATGTAAAACATGGTCTCCTGATGATCGTTACTGGAATATAAAAATAACATTTTTAATACATCGGTTTGAATATTTCTAAATTGTTTTGTCCTTTCGCTGGCTTGGATCATTACTTATAACGACTACTAACAATACAGAAACAGAAAAAAACATGAGAAGTAATCCTGAACAAAATTACAAACTCATGACTTTTTCGAGTTCCCTAATTTATAACTATCTCCTACTCTTCATTCTTCTCCTCCTCCACACACCTACATGTCCTGCCGCTGGTGGATCATGGACAGTCCTACGTTCAAGCATTGGCATCTCTGCCATGCACATGCAACTACTCCCCAACGATCGTGTTGTCATGTATGACCGCACTGATTTTGGAACCTCAAATATCTCTCTTCCAAATGGTAGATGTCGTCCCAACTCAAATGATTGCTCGGCACACTCTGTTGAGTATGATGTTGCATCCAATTCCATACGTCCACTTATGGTACTCACAAATGTTTGGTGTTCCTCTGGATCTTTGATGCGCGATGGAAGGTTGGTCCAGACAGGTGGCTGGGCTGATGGTTACCGCGTTGTCAGAACTTATAGATCGTGTAACACATGCGATTGGCAAGAGATACGGAATGGGTTGGCTCAGTCAAGATGGTACGCAACCAATCATATATTACCAGATGGTCGTCAAATTATAATTGGCGGTCGTCAGGCATTTAATTACGAGTTTTACCCAAAGATGTCAACAACTGAGAAGGCTCTTAGTTTGCCATTTCTGGTTCAGACAAATGACCCTAACATTGAGAATAACTTGTACCCATTTGTATTTCTTAATCCGGATGGAAATTTGTTCATCTTTGCTAATAATCGTGCTATATTATTCAACTACTCTAAGAACCAAGTTGTCAGGACTTACCCCACGATGCCAGGTGGTCAGCCCAGGAGTTACCCAAGCACGGGCTCCGCTGTACTTCTTCCTTTGCGCCTAAAACAAGGGAAAGTGGGTGCAGTTGAAGTATTGGTGTGTGGGGGTGCACCCAAGGGAGCATTTGCAAACGCAAATAGAGGGAAGTTTGATGGTGCTTTGAATACTTGTGGACGTATTAGAATATCGGACAGTAATCCTCAATGGCTTATGGAGACCATGCCTTTGGCTCGAGTGATGGGTGACATGTTGTTGCTCCCCAATGGACATGTTTTGATCATCAACGGTGCATCGGCCGGGGTTGCCGGGTGGGAACTTGGGAGGAACCCAGTTCTTAGCCCAGTAATATACCAACCAGATAAGAAAGTTGGTTCTCGTTTTGAGGTTCAGAATCCAAGCACGAGACCTCGAGTGTACCATTCCACAGCCATTTTGCTACGAGATGGAAGGGTTCTAGTTGGTGGAAGCAACGCTCATGATAAATATGTTTTCCAAAACGTACTTTACCCTACTGAATTGAGCTTGGAAGCCTTTACACCATCTTATTTGAATTCAAGCTCATCCTCTTTACGCCCGAGGATACTGTCGCCCCAGACCAACACTACAATCAACTACGGCAAACGGATTTCTGTTAAATTTACCATATTAGGCCGTGTTGACCCAAAAGCGGTTTATGTGACAATGGTGGCACCTTCATTTAACACACACTCCTTTTCAATGAATCAGAGGTTGTTAATTCTTGACAGCAGTGACTCTGCCGCGGCAGTTGGAAGGGTTGACTACAAAGTTAGTGTCGTAGCACCTCCATCCGGAAACATAGCCCCAGCAGGGAATTATATACTATTTGTGGTTCATAAAGAAATTCCAAGTCCAGGTATTTGGGTCCATATGCAGTAACTAATGACAATTGGCACCATACTCTCGAGTCCTAGATTTCGGGAGCTTATGGATTCAAACTTCCTTTCGCAATTTCGAAAGAAATATATTGGTATTGTTTATGGCAATAGTTTATGGTTCCCGTGTTTCCTTCAGAGTTCGATTGACTTCTCAATTGTTTTGTGTAAATATGAAGTTGATATGTGAAAAATTGTTTGCTGTGTAACTTTTGAATAAGTTATTGTTTTTGTTGCAATAAGACATTGTATTTGATTTATTGAGTCTTCATTTTTAGTTCTTGATTTTCATTTCTCCCAAACTCTTAATTCCCAAATTTCCCATGACATGGTATTAGACACTTCCTTTACACCACATTTAGACAGGACCAATGACAAGGTTATTAGTTGTATTCCAAAACTATGACTACGTGTAACTAGTCATAATCTAATATAAGGTTCTGGTATGAACAATTAAGAGGTTCATAAATATAAACTGATCATCAGTTTTCATATATAAATATATTGAGATTAACAATTGATTCTAACAATATACGCCAATGGATGACTGCTATCATACACACACGTTTATGGGATTAGTTAAGATGGATTTGAGGTAGATTACGCTTGTAATGTTCAACCTTTTTTTTTCTTTTTTTTCTTTTTTTTTGTAAAAATTTGTTACATCCGGTAAATTTATTACTTCAAAATACACTTAAGTGCATAACATGTGAGTGAATCTCACATCTCATTCTATTATGAGTTGAGATCCCTAAAGAACCCTCATTTGTCATAGAACCATTCAACCAATCCCAACCATCCAATCCAATTTGATCCAAAGGCTGAGATCAAATCATCTACTTACACTTGAAGGGCAAAAAAGACAATTATAAAAAAAATGTAACCTTCATTTTTTCTCCAAAAAAATTAGCAAAAAAACACACACACAAACACTCTCAATCCAACACTGATAACCACCTTCCATCACCACCTCAATCCGCCATCACCACCTCAATCCACCGTCACCACCTTCAATCCGCAATCACCACCTTCAATCCGCTGTCACCACCATCAATCCGCCGTCAACACCATCAATCCGCCATCACCACCATCAATACGCCGTCATCACCATCAATCCACCGTCATCAAATGGATAGTAATCAGTTAAGCGAAACAAATTTAGTTGATGCTCAAGTTGCATTCGATGAAAATCATGTGGTTGTGTCTGATTTAGTTGATGTTCAACTTGCGGTTGCTGAAAATTC
>LBNU01034264.1:103956-114132 GCA_014162995.1 Artemisia annua | reverse complement strand
GCGATGATGGTGTTGACGCGGATGATGGTTGTGCTTCAACCTTCAAACTTGGTGCGACAAAGGCACACCATATATACTCTAGCTTGAAAGGTGGCACTCAATATGTTCATGGCACAACTTCTGATTTTAAGAATCAACTAAGGGATATAAATGCATTCATAGGTGAAAGCGACGCACAAATGCTATTAGACAAAATGGAAAACCGACAAAAGTATGTGCCGAACTTTACATTTCATTATAAGGTTGAAAATAGTGAGTTGGTTGCTATATTTTGGGCGGATGAAGTTGCCAAATGCAACTACAAGGAGTTTGGAGATATAGTGTCATTTGATGCCACATTCAGAACTAACAAGTAAGTCTGTTTTCAAGTTTTCAAAGCTGTTATACCTTTATTAAAATTTAATACATTCATGAAAATCACATGTGATTCTATGAAAATCACATGTGATACTTTTTGATATTTTTGTTTGAAACTTGTGATATTCAGGTACGACATGGTGTTTGTTCCATTCACCGGGATAGATAATCACAGAAGGTGTGTGACACTCGGTGCGGGAATGCTTCTAAAAGAAGATGAAGAAGCTTACACATGGCTGCTAAAATCATTCTTGAGAGCACATGAAAAACAACCAAAAATGATTGTAACGGATCAAAATGGAGCCATGAAGTTAGCAATTGAAGCAATTTTTACTGAATCCAAACACAGATTATGCATGTGGCATATTAACCAAAAAATTCCAGCAAAGGTATTTTAATTCATATAATATTTTAAATTTTGTTTATAATTTATCATTAGAATCACATGTGATCCACATAGAATCACATGTGATTCACTTTTGTTTATATCATGAATAACATGAAACTTGTTTACAGATTTGTAAAAAAATCTATGATGAAACTGATTTCCAAACACGTTTGAGAAAGATTGTGTGGAATATGTTTATAGAACCATTGAACTTTGAAGAAAAATGGAAAACATTGGTTGAAGATTTTAAATTGCAAGATCACAAATGGATGAACAAGATGTTTAGACTTCGAGAAATGTGGATACTAGCGTATTTTATTGACTCACCATTGTTTGGATTAATGAGAACTACTTCAAGGTCTGAGAGTGAAAACGCATTCTTCAAAAATTTCACAAATCACGGGTCAACATTGGTTAATTTCATGATGTGCTTCGAATCTGCAATGGAGAGGCAAAGATATAGGCAAGAAACAATGGACTTCAACACATTTGACTCGGCTCCAAAACTTTGTTCACAGTTAAGTATGGAACGCCATGCATCTAAAGTTTATACAAGAACCATATTTCTACTTGTTCAAAAGGAAATTAAAGAAGCTTGTTGGAATTGCACAATAGAAGAGTTCAAAACGGAAGAAGGTTGTGAGATACTCAGGATTAGAGATAGGAATGCGGCTGCTTATAGGACACTTTATAAAGAAAAAGGAGACGAAGTGCAGGAATGTGAAAAAGTAGCAGAATACAAGGTAAATTTACTTGAAAATATTAAATGTTTTTTTAGCTATTATCATCTGACATAACAAAATCACATGTGATTTTCACAATAATCACATGTGATTTTCACAATAATCACATGTGATTCCAGCATTAATAAAGTTTTAATTTTCTTTCCTTTCCTTTCTGAAAAAAGGTTATTCGTTCTCTTGAAGACGGGTCAGTGGAATGTACTTGTAGGCATTTTCTTCGATTCGGGTTCTTATGTCGACACGCATTTTGTGCTTTGAAGAACCGTGACGTTCAAAAGATCCCGGAAAAGTACATTTTGAGGCGTTGGAGGAGAGACATAATACCACCTGCATTGAGAAGAATGACAAACAGGTATGGAGAAAAAAATGAACCTATTGAGAAATTAACAAATGAGGCTACGTTCGTGGTAGACGAGTGTTTATATTTGTTGGGTAAAGATGAAGGCAAGTTAGGAAACTTTGTGGAAGAATTGAAATCAATCAAGAAACGAATTGAGGATGAAGTGCCTAAACCTCCTTCACGGAAAAAAGAAATTCAGAATGTGGTTGAGGATATATATGCAGTTGAGAAACCTAAAAAACCGGTGGTCAACAATCCATCCAAGGGTAAAACAAAAGGTTGGTCTAAAGAAGCACGTAGAAAGAGTGGAAGAGAAATGGCACTTGAAGAAAGATCTAAGCCGAAAAGGAAATGTGGATACTGTGGAGAGAAGACTAACAAGCACACCAAGACAACATGTCCGTTGAATCCAAAGTATATTGAAAAACTAGCAAAATTTGATGCTGCTAAACAAGCAACAAACGCTTCTTGAATTTCATATTTTGTTTACATTATGATTTTTCACACTTTTTTTGTTACATGTTTTGTTTGAACTTCTGCATGTGTGTTACAAGGATTTTTGTTTTTTTTTTGTTTTTTTGTTTATTGTTCTGGGAGATTAAACACATGTGTTTCTATATGAATCACACGTGATTCTATGAAAATCACATGTGATTCTATAAAAATCACATGTGATTCTAGATGAATAATTTAAGTCTGCAGTAAACTTGTTCTAAACACCAAGACAACATGTCCGCTGAATCCAAAATATATTGAAAAACGCTTCATCCCCATAATCAACCTGACAATAAACTAGCAAGAATTGAAGCTGCTAAACAAGCGACAAACGCTTCTTGAATTTCATATTTTGTTTACATTATGATTTTTCACTTTTTTTGTTACATGTTTTGTTTGAACTTCTACATGTGTGTTACAAGGATTTTTTTTTTTGTTTTTTTTAATGTTCTAGGAGATTAAACACATGTGTTTCTATATGAATCACATGTGATTATCTGAAAATCACATGAGATTATACACATGTGTTTCTATATGAATCACATGTGATTATCTGAAAATCACATGTGATTCTCTGAAAATCACATGTGATTCTAGATGTATAATTTAAGTCTACAATACTTGTTCTAAACATACAGTAGAAAGACCATTACAGCAGAAAGACTACAAATCCGTTACGATAAACAACTTGTTCAAAGACCACCATCAGAAGACTACCGTCAAAATACAAGCCAAAATACTACCAAAACACATAAACCATCAAAATACTACACGTCAACAGTTTTAGTTCAAAGACTACCATCAGTTATCAACTATCAAAAGACTACCACCATAAGAAAACTACTCTTGACTTTCACGTTGACCTCTGTTTTTGATAGCATCAACAATCATCGAAATCTTTGTAGGATCATCAAATTCATTATGGAAACGGCAAGCCAAGTCATACATCTTCTGTGCATGAACATTCTCTTCATGCAACAAAATCTTGGTTGCAATTCTGAACCTCATGCGCTTCAACAATGACTTCTGTTGCTTAGATTCTGCACAAAGTCCAACATCCCATTTGGAAGCAGCTTGACCCATGTAAGACTCCATATGAATCATTGCGAAAACTCCACAGTCTATGTGATTCATTTGTGTCCTCCATTTCAGTTTTGGGCACCGTGGTTTTACTTTGGCAACAGAAGCATGTTTTGGATGTTTAAAATAACTCAAATACCTGGAAAACAATTTTTTCTACAAAAAAGGATAAGATATTGGTAAGTAAACTGAATGATTTTGACATATAAATCACATGTGATCCACAAGAATCACATGTGATCCACACAGAATCACATGTGATCCACACAGAATCACTATATCTCCAAACTCCTTCTAATGGAATTAAAAAATACTTACCAAAAGTTCACAAGCTTTTTCGTACTTTTCCTCGTAAGCATTTTCTCCACAGTCACTGTTATCAAGGATGGTCATTGTTGTTTGCTTCTTAAGGTTGAAAACAACCACATAAAAATGATTGGACAAACAAACAGGGAAAAACGCCTGTTTAAACAAATAAAAAGGAAACATAAATACCAAATCAACTATCGCAAAATTATATTTCTAACGGAATTAAAAAATTACCAGTTCAACTAAAGAAAGAGTAGCATCCTCTTTTTTAAGCTGAGCCGCAATCTCAGTTGAAAAAATATCCCAATGTTGATCCTCATTTAAACGCGGATCATTAACCATAGCATTTGTCTGTATTAAAACATAAAAAAAAAGTCAAAAAAAAAATTACAATACAAATATCTATAAAACTGACTGTATATATTTATATAAAACTTACAAGACAACCCGTTGGAAAAAAATGCCTCCATGGTGAGGATTCCTCTTTAAATTGCTCCTCATAGTTGAGTATTGCTCCCCAGCAATCAACAACATTAGAATCTACCCACAAGCTTGGTGCCAACGTCTCCATGTTCAAACGCACAGACGAAACCTCAAAGATGCGAGTACTTTCAAAAACTTTTTCACTATATATAAAAAAAATCACATGTCAGTATAAGAAAATCACATGTGATTCTCACTATGGCAATGGGTACTATTAGACAGAAGCATGCAGTTTAAGTCCTACTTTAAGCAGCTCAATAAGCACTTCAATAAGCCAATTTCTAGGAACTTAAGGGGGCAAAATGAAGATAACCTAGGAGACACTAGAAAAACACTAAAAGCCCTAAATCTTACACACCAATTGAAGCTCAATTTGATTCAAGTTCAGCTGGCAAAACTGGTAACCAAAAGAAAAAAATGCAGCCGTTGACTTTTTATTTTCACAAGAACTTTGACTAAGTTGAATTTTAAAGGCAGAGATCTAATCCTAGATGTTGTTTGAAGATATTTAAGCACTTAAATCACAAACTCAGACACAAATATTACAGATTGAACAAACTCCCAGTATCAGCTAATCAAAATAGCAGACAACAATGAAGATTCAAGGCAATTTTGACTTTTTTGCTTTTAAGGAAATAAGACCTAAGTGAGCTACTGATGCAGAAAACAAAGCAAGAAAACAACTAGGACTGACAATAAAGCAATCTACCAAACACCCCTTAATGTGATACTTAACACTACAGCTATTAGATTTAAACCATAATTTAACCAACTTAAGCTACAACTAGTTATATTTATCTATAATTAACCTAAGTGAACAATAAACTTCAGCAAGTTACCACTAAAACACACAAGAACAGATTGAGCAATTTAAAGGCAGTTTCAAACGAATGGTTTTACTTTGGCAACAGAAGCATGTTTTGGATGTTTAAAATAACTCAAATACCTGGAAAACAATTTTTTCTACAAAAAAGGATAAGATATTGGTAAGTAAACTGAATGATTTTGACATATAAATCACATGTGATCCAAAAGAATCACATGTGATCCACACAGAATTACATGTGATCCACACAGAATCACTATATCTCCAAACTCCTTTTAATGGAATTAAAAAATACTTACCAAAAGTTCACAAGCTTTTTCGTACTTTTCCTCGTAAGCATTTTCTCCACAGTCACTGTTATCAAGGATGGTCATTGTTGTTTGCTTCTTAAGGTTGAAAACAACCACATAAAAATGATTGGACAAACAAACAGGGAAAAACGCCTGTTTAAACAAATAAAAAGGAAACATAAATACCAAATCAACTATCACAAAATTATATTTCTAACGGAATTAAAAAATTACCAGTTCAACTAAAGAAAGAGTAGCATCCTCTTTTTTAAGCTGAGCCGCAATCTCAGTTGAAAAAATATCCCAATGTTGATCCTCATTTAAACGCGGATCATTAACCATAGCATTTGTCTGTATTAAAACATAAAAAAAAAGTCAAAAAAAATAAAAAAAAAAATTACAATACAAATATCTATAAAACTGACTGTATATATTTATATAAAACTTACAAGACAACCCGTTGGAAAAAAATGCCTCCATGGTGAGGATTCCTCTTTAAATTGCTCCTCATAGTTGAGTATTGCTCCCCAGCAATCAACAACATTAGAATCTACCCACAAGCTTGGTGCCAACGTCTCCATGTTCAAACGCACAGACGAAACCTCAAAGATGCGAGTACTTTCAAAAACTTTTTCACTATATATAAAAAAAATCACATGTCAGTATAAGAAAATCACATGTGATTCTCACTATGGCAGTGTGTACTATTGGACAGAAGCATGCAGTTTAAGTTCTACTTTAAGCAGCTCAATAAGCACTTCAATAAGCCAATTTCTAGGAACTTAAGGGGGCAAAATGAAGATAACCTAGGAGACACTAGAAAAACACTAAAAGCCCTAAATCTTACACAACAATTGAAGCTCAATTTGATTCAAGTTCAGCTGGCAAAACTGGTAACCAAAAGAAAAAAATGCAGTCGTTGACTTTTTATTTTCACAAGAACTTTGACTAAGTTGAATTTTAAAGGCAGAGATCTAATCCTAGATGTTGTTTGAAGATATTTAAGCACTTAAATCACAAACTCAGACACAAATATTACAGATTGAACAAACTCCCAGTATCAGCTAATCAAAATAGCAGACAACAATGAAGATTCAAGGCAATTTTGACTTTTTGCTTTTAAGGAAATAAGACCTAAGTGAGCTACTGATGCAGAAAACAAAGCAAGAAAACAACTAGGACTGACAATAAAGCAATCTACCAAACACCCTGATATGTGTTAAATCACACATCATTTATTTACCATTTTAAGACCAAAAAGACCGAAAACTAATCGTAAATGCCAAAGTTTGTGTGTTTTTGTGTTTATGAAAGTGCAGGTACGGATATGTGAAAATTGGACAAAAATCAAGAAAACCGGACAACACGAGCACGAGATTTGAAAGAAGGTTTAAAAGCCGGAGCCGGAGGAGCATTTTTCATATTTGAGCTCAAAATGTCAACTATGGTCCTTAATGAATCACAAAAGACAAGCTTGGTCCCTTGAACAAATTTACACAAATGGTCCCTGCAATTTCAGATAATACAATTTGGTCTTTGTGATTCTATCCAAACTTTACTACTTATAACATTTAATCCAAAACAAAAATAAACCCATTTCCCTTAATAAACCCAAAGCCCAATCCCATAACCCTTTTACCCGCCCACACCTTATTCACTTAACCCGGTTCAAAACAAATAATTATAAAAAAAATCTGTACGCGCTTACTTCATCCCCAATTCACCCCAGCCATGAACCCTAATTCCTTATCCCTTCAATTAACCCCAATTATTCTCGTATTAAAGGGCATGCTAGTCAATTCACCAACCCCTGACACACCTGACAAAAGGAATGCCACGTGGGAGTTATCCATTGGGTCAGACACGTAATTGGAAGGAACACAAGACTGTGATTGGCTGATTGGTGTCACAAGGGATCTTATGGAGTATATTCGGGGTTGATTCTCATTCTAGAGGCTTCTGAGCATTCTCTCCTCAGGCTATAAAAGCCCCCTCAAGTCTCTCATTTGAGGCTGTTAGATAGTTGGTAGTTTAGAGTAGGAGTAGGTTAGAATTGTAGTTTAGTCGTAATTTTCAGCTTAAATGTAATAATTTCGAGTTGTAATCACTTTTAGTTTTAATAAAATTCAGTTTAAAGTTTTCAGTTTATAATACTTGTCATTTGATTTTCAAGCACTCTCATATTCAAAACTGTTTTCAAGTTCATGTTTATTGATTTCAGAAGTTCATTCAGTTTTCTATATAGCTTTTAGTTAGTTTCTGTTGAGAATTTCCTCAATTTGCCTTGGTCAACTAGTCAACTGAAGTGGTTTCAAGTTAGATATGGGGTAATTCAGTGGTGGTTTATAGTGATTCTGAGGTTGTGATTAGGCCTATCTAAAAGATAGGCTGTGGTTTGATTGATCTCCCTATTTCAGTTAGGGAACTGAGTTTGTAAGTTTCAATTCCATTTACAATTTGCATTGTTCTTCTATCCTGCTTATGTAGTGTAGCTTGTTTCTTTTGCTTGTTTGTTTGATTTATCTGCTTTTATGATCATTTTTAGTTGTTTAGTAGTTTACTTTAGCTTACTACATATACTGATTCATTACTGCTTGCTAATGTTAGACCTGTACTTCTGAATTTCTGTTGTTAGTTGTTGATTCTAGCTTCTATGATGGTTCTGAGAGTTAGTGTGGTCATTGTTAATGTGTATTGCAGCTTGGATATGGACTTTGTAGTGTAATCATGGCAGTTATAGGGTGTTTGGATCACCTTGACTTTGCGAAGTCAAAGGCGAATTGGCCATTTGTTGTAGGATATTTGTTTTCAATTAGATATTAATAGTTGATTTGAACTGATTTTCAATCACTTTCAGTGAGATTTGTAGAATATGCATTGACTACTAGTTTACACTACTCATATCAGTTGTTTTTCTAGGTATTGCATAATCTCATGTAAGTTGCATTTAGTTGTCAATTTTAGTGTATTTGTAGTTCATTTAGGTTATAGGATATCTCTGCATTCAAGTTTTGCACTACCTTTCTCTTTAATGCACTTAACTGGTTCATGTTTGCTCAAGTCAAAATATAATAACAGTTTTCATAGGCTTTTACCAGATACAATTCATTGCTCAAATCAAAATTAGAATTGATAATAATTGGTTTTCTGTGTTGTTTTGTTGCTTTTGCTTCTGAATCGAAAAGAATTTCTCACTTTAAACTTCATTTGCTTAGTGGAAATTGTTTTGCAAGTTCCTTAGAATCTGTTTTTGCACCAGCCATCTGTCTCAACTAAGCCTTTTAGATCAGCTTGCCCTAAGCTCATTTAGGCTCATAATTCTCTAAAAATTTGTGAATTAAAACTTTGCTAGCTTATCTTTAAGTGTTTGTGCTTATTTGGTGATTTAGAGCTTGTTATAGCAGCTTAATTTGGTATGCAAGTAGGTGTTATGGGATGTTTTGCATCAGTATCCCTTTCTTTCTGGATAGCAGTTTGCTAAAGCTTAGTTTGAAGCTCATTTGAATTTATTAATGTTTGTATTTTGGTTTACGATTCGTTCACTGTGCTAGTTACTTGTGTTTTCATTTTCTCACATTAGCTTCTTGTCTTTTAGCTTGTGCACTAGCGTTAACTAGCTCCCTTAGGCCTTAACTCCCCTGTACCCGCTTCTGTCCCTAACTGTCACTTTGCTAGCTAGTTTAGAAGCTTTTATAAGTTCCTTTTTGCCTCATTTTCATTTTAGAAACAGCTTGTAGTATAGATTTTATGTCTTTGCGTCCTTTAGAATTATAGCTTAAGGTTTTCTAGTTTTTTCCTTAGCTTATATGTGCCCTCCCAGGACTGTTGGTTTGAGATTGTATTAACCATTAATCTTTCTTGTTCCCTGTTTGAGTGCTTATTAGTGACAGTATAACTGGTTGATTTGGCTTATCTAGATAAGAGATTAGTTAGTTTTAGCTTATTGCTTACTATTAGCTTGTTGAATCCATTTTAGCTTAATCAATTTTTTTAGTTTTTCTTATTTACCACTTTCCATAAAACTGTTTTCATTTTTAGCTTTTACTGAGTTTCTTTTAGTTTTTTTTCTAGTAAAAATTTTTCACAAAAAGTTCTCATTTTCATTAGTTAAACAAGTTTTTAAAAGAAAATTTCAAGAACAAAAAGTTTCAACAAAAAGATATAGGCCAGGTTCGAACCTGTGACCTATACCTTACCACAGTATACTCAACAACACCACAGCCTGCTACCATAAAACACCCTATGGATTTCTCATCCTGTTCCTCTCTTTTAATTCTTTTATACCTTGTTTTCTTTTTGTTATCTTTTTAAGCTTCTAACTGTGTAGGCTTATTGTAGCTTATTTTCAAACGCTTTTTCAAAATTCTTATTTTATTTTTATTTTTTTCCTAGTATTAGGGTAGATTAGTTTACTTCTCCTTTAAATTTCATAATTTTTGCTTTTCATTTACTATTTTTCTCCATTTAATTTCTTTTAGATAGAAATAAAATCATAATAAATACATAAAAAGTTAAAAAATATGTTTTTCTTTTTCTCAAAATTTTCTTTTACCATTTAGAATGTAGAAAAATCGTTTTCTTGCCCGTAGGATTAGTAGTGCTTTAATTTCACTTTTAATTTTGCGCTCGAACGTAGTTTTTAATTAGATTACACGTTTTTAGTTTTTATTACGATTTAGGTTTCATTAGCTCTACGTTATCGATTTATTTGCTTTTATTACATGCTTTCTTTTATTGATTTACTTTTCATAGTTATAATTTCACAATTCCAATTTTTAATCTCAATCACTTCACACTTTCACGAACCGTTTTCGACTAATTCGCCGTCAAACCTTCGCTGGGACAACGATCCGAGAATAAGTACT
>LBNU01034264.1:42246-76685 GCA_014162995.1 Artemisia annua | reverse complement strand
GCCGGAGCAGGATTAGTGTTAATCAGCCCAAACAAAGAAGAGTATACCTATGCACTACGGTTGAATTTCGATGCCACTAATAATGGAGCAGAATACGAAGCACTATTAGCCGGGCTGAGAATTGCAAGAAATATGCAGATAAAAGCGCTAGATGTGCGAGTGGATTCAAACTTAGTAGCGAGTCAGATCAACGGAGATTTCACGGCATATACAGAAAGCATGACGAAATACCTGGCCAAAACCAAAGAATACATTGCCTGCTTCGACCGTTTCAAAATAAAAAATATCCCAAGAGCCCAAAACCAAAAGGCTGACATACTGAGCAAACTAGCATCCGTAGCATTTGATCACCTGACGAAGGAAATTCTAGTAGAAGTATTAGAAAAACCATCCACTGAAGAAGAAACAATCAATGCAATAGTAGAGGAAGAAGAAGAAAACTGGATGTCACCCATCATTCGTTATCTGAAAGAAGGGATTTGGCCGAAGGACCAGAATGACGCCCGCTACCTCCGGATGAAAATAAGCCACTATACTCTGATTGATGATGTGTTGTTCAAAAAGTCGTACCTAGGCCCAATGCTAAGGTGTGTAGGGCCCCTCCAAGCTAACTACGTGATCCGAGAGGTACACGAAGGAGCCTGTGGAATGCATTCCGGACCCAGGTCGGTAGTGGCTAAACTTATGAGACAAGGTTATTACTGGCCAACTATGCATCGAGACACCAGGGAAGTAATCCAAAAATGTGACTCATGTCAAATTCATGCTCCGGTCCCAAAATTACCAAAAACAGTATTGACCTCCGTCATGGCACCTTGGCCGTTCTACCAATGGGCAATGGACGTGCTAGGACCTCTGCCCGAAGCCCCTGGGAAAGTTAAGTATGTCATTGTGGCAATTGACTACTTTACAAAATGGATGGAAGCGAAACCGTTGGCTAAAACAACCGGGAAAGAAGTAAAAAAGTTTGTATGGGAAAACATCGTTTGCAGGTTCGGATTACCTAAAATAATCGTTACCGATAACGGAAGCAACTTCATAGGTGATCCGTTCAAAAGTTGGTGTGAAAGATTAAACATTACTCAAATCAACACAGCCGTGGCTCATCCCCAAGCCAACGGATTGGTAGAAAGGGCCAACAAAAGCTTAATGAAAGGATTCAAATCAAGGCTGGGTAGAGAGAGGGCCGGATGGGTGGATGAACTGCCGAATGTATTATGGGCCTTCCGCACCACTCTAAAAACAAGTAATGGGGAAACACCTTTTAGTCTGACTTACGGAAGTGAGGCAGTCATTCCGGCCGAAATAGGTATGCCAACCTTCCGCACTATGATGACAGACGTTACGAACAACGACGATGAAATCTGCCTTAACTTAAACTTGCTGGAAGAACGACGCGAAATGGCAGCCATAAGGGAGGCTAAATACAAAAAGAAAGTGGAGCAATACTACAACCGAAGGGTACGACCTGAATCATTCAAGGTAGGAGATTTTGTGTATCGGAAGAATGAAGCAAGCCGAGTAGAAGATCAAGGAAAGTTGGGACCTAATTGGGAGGGCCCGTATCGCATAATAGAGGCCTATCAGCACGGGACATACAAACTCCAGACCATGGATGATGTGGAGGTACCACGTACTTGGCACGCCATCAACCTTAAGAAGTGTTTTATGTAATCGATGTTAATCAAAGAACTAGTTGTACGGCTCACAGAAGCCACCTTTCTCGTTTCTAATAAAATTTATGAAATTTCCCCTTCTTTCGAAGGGAAGCCACTTTTTATCCAAGAATGTTGTTATGTTACGACCATACGGCCAAGAGCCGGAAGGCACAAGTTGCCTTGCACCCCAAGAGGGTTGCCTATTGTTATTCACGGCCAAGAGCCGGAAGGCACAAGTTGCCTTGCACCCCAAGAGGGTTGTCTATTGTTATTCACGGCCAAGAGCCGGGAGGCACAAGTTGCCTTACACCCCAAGAGGGTTGCCTATTGTTATCCACGGCCAAAAGCCGGAAGGCACAAGTTGTCTTGCACCCCAAGAGGGTTGCCTATTGTTATCCACGGCCAAAAGCCGGAAGGCACAAGTTGTCTTGCACACCAAGAGGGTTGCCTATTGTTATTCGCGGCCAAGAGCCAGAAAGCACAAATCGCCTTGAACCCCCGGAGGGTTGCCTATTGTCATCTACGGCCAAAACAAAAATTGAACAGCACAAATGTCAAGATAAAATGCATACAAAAGTGACAACGTTAAAAATCAAACGATTCACACCCAACGGAAAGATATAAACAAACATATACGATAAACTATATGTATATTCAAAAAATCCTAAGGCTATTACATATACGATCCGAATGATTATACAAAATGTCGAAAGGACATCAAAAAACGAAAAGTAAAATACATCATTTAACCATAACTATCCTCCGATCCTAACATCGACTTTCGGAGTAACAGAGCGAGAGTAACAAAGCTTCACAGGAGGCTCGAATATCTGAAATCCGTAGTCTAAACGGAGATATTCAAGCCTCGGAATAACGATCACCAACGAACAAGATTGATAAAAAGCTTCACAGAGAATTAGCAATACTTGAGCCCATAGTCTAAATGGAAGTATACTAATCCTTGAAACAACACATCTTCAGGAATCCGGAACTTCAGGAGGTCGGAGCAGAGGCACTAGGGGCAACATTGTCCTGGTCAGCCAGAGTGTTAACGGTAGGCCTTTCCTTAGCAACTTGACCATCGGAATCCGTGCCAGAAGTACCAGTAACATGCGCCGCAGGTTCGGTCTCAGCTGGTGCGGCATCCGGAAACATAGCCATAAGATCAGTAAAGGAACGGAAGCGGGTCTGGCTAACCTTCTGAACATACGGGTAATCTGTAGAAAGCGCTTGATCAAACAACGCTTGATACTTCTGATCAGCGTCTAAGTCAATACCCTCTACGGCCGCCTCCAACAATTTGACCGCCTCCTCCGGCTCATTCCCCAAATTTGCCCCATCTATAAGCCCAGACTGGTAAAATAAGTTGAACGGCTCGGACAAAGTTGTCTTGAACTCATGACTCCCTAGCAAACGACGAACCATCTCCGGAAGGAATTCACTGACAACCCGGTTCCGATCAATCTCCGCATTACCAGCCCGAATGGCTGCATCTTGTTTTTCTTGAAGGAGTTTTTTGTACTCCTCCTCCTCTTCACTCAGGGCCAATTTTACCTTACCCAGCTCAGCCTCCAGAGCCTTAATCTTTTCAGCCTGCTCTGCGGACACCTCCCGCCACTCCTCCTTCTCTTTCTCCAAATCAGATACCCTCCCCGTCAAACTCAACTCCCTCTCGGAACAACCAGCATGCTCCAGACGCAACTTTGTCAACTCCTCCGGATCCTTGTTGGAACACTCAGCATGCTCCTCTCTGATTTTCTTTAAATCCTCCGACATCCCATCAAACCTGGCAGTCAGCTTCCTATAATCCAAGAGAATAGACTCGAAGCGAAAAATAACATCGGCTTGAGCCGTAGCATGCTTGCCCAACGACAACCAGGCCCTCTGAATCGCCTCACTGTCTTTGAACTGATCCAAGTAACTCTCTTCCTCCGGAGTAGCCAAATTAATCATCATATCCCGGCAGACATTGGCATTGTTCATCCGCGTGCCCCTCTTCACGGACCACTCAGGAACATAAGGAGCGCCCGAAGCATCCTCCGCAACATCTTCCTCCTCGACCATCGCCTCTTTGCCCGGACGAGAAGAACCACCTTTCGAACCACCTAAGAATACAAAGCAATATATTAACACAATCAATCATACAAACTACAAAGAAAAAAACTCGTCGTTATTACGTNTTGTTCATCCGCGTGCCCCTCTTCACGGACCACTCAGGAACATAAGGAGCGCCCGAAGCATCCTCCGCAACATCTTCCTCCTCGACCATCGCCTCTTTGCCCGGACGAGAAGAACCACCTTTCGAACCACCTAAGAATACAAAGCAATATATTAACACAATCAATCATACAAACTACAAAGAAAAAAACTCGTCGTTATTACGTACCTACACCAGATCCCCCAGTCTGATCACCCGTCCCTTCAACCCCGGAACCCCTCGGAGGAATAGATCGGATGGGTACCGGCTCCGGAATATCCCCAGCAGTATCCAAGTCGATGACGGGGGTGTCGTCAGTCACCTTGGTTCTCTTCTGAACCCTCTGAGAAATATCCCCTCCGGACCTCTTGCTGGGAGGTTTCTTCAGCCCAGCCTTGGCAGCTTGTTCTTTCTTCCTATCCTTAGCTGCCAGAACCTTATTATCCGGAACCTCAACTTTCTTCAACTCATCAGTCTTCTCCGGAACCTGAGTGTTAGATTCCAGAGGCTTCGTCACATAAACAGCACTAACATGACCCTCCGGGTACTTATCCCCCTTCTCGATGTTGACCTTCTTGCGTAGAAGTGGCTTCTTCAAGTAATCAGACATAGTGACACCTGTCGACAAAGCGAAACACACAGTTAAACACAAATTTGCGATATTTACAAGAAAAGAAACTAACACTTATAACAGAGGCTATACCCCTCCCCTTCTCATCCCTCAAATCCGGACGGAATCCAGGAAACTCCCAATGGTCAGAAAGACCCAGAGCATACAAAAACCCTTGCGGAACTTGCAACGGCTCAATGGGTGTCTCGGCCAACATCTCAGCATGAGCAACATTGTATTCATTCTTAGGAAATGGATCGGAAACGTCCGAATCCTGATGCCTCCAAGGCATGGCAAATGGAATAGCTCGTCTATCAATCAGAAAAAACTGATGTTTCCAGCCCTTCAGACAAGAAGGAAAATCTTTGAAGCAGACCTTCCTGTCCGCATGAACACGCTTCTCGAAAGAAAACCAACAACCTTGCTTGCTAAGCTTATAGAAAACACGGAATAAAGAGGTGGTCGGAGGAATATGCATACTCCGGCAGTACACCTCAAAGAGAGTAACACGGTGCATACCAAGCGGAACCAGCTGAGAGATGTGAACTTTGAAATATCTAATGACATCCAAAAGGAAATTAGTAAACGGAACGGTAAGACCACCCTCAAAAAAATACTCTGCGTATAAACCTATAGCATCCGCTGGAAGTTGATTCATCGTCATATTCTTTGGAGGAACCCGCGGATGTAGATCCTCCGGAATTTTGAAAGTCACAACCAAAGCATGCACATCCTCTTAATTTAACACAGATTTCCTCTTAAGAATATCCTTCTTAACATGTAAATCCTCCGACAAAGAAGTATCTTCATAATTAACCGAAGAAGTAGACTCCGACATAATGGGTCCGAAGGGAAAGAAAGTATAGCCAAACAACAAAAACACTAAAACTAGACACCACGGGACGACACGTACCTCGGAAAATGAAGTAACAAGGTTGCACGCTGGATAACCCTTCGGAATACGAACGACAAATGATCAGAGATGTGTGAGAAACTAGAGAGAGAAATTACAGCGGTAAAAATGAAGAAAATAACTGCGCTATTTATAGGCGAACAGGAACGCTAAACGACACAAACTGTCAGATAGGACGCGTGGCATCACGTGGGCCGCACGATCCGACACACACACACGTGTCATGATCACAAGGTACGGTAAAAACGACAGCGCTCCCTAATTACCCTTGGCATTTTGTACACGCGTTCTAAACAACAAAATCAAGCAATACCCTCCGGAAAACAATCAAAAACGAAATTTCTTAGTATCACACCATTGGCACGACCAATACTATGATACTGGGGGGACATGTTGGCGTATGTGTCCTCCGGACCCCGGCCGGAAGGAACGAAGCTCCGGAACGAGATCCCAGAATAAAACCTTTGAATTATGATACGCGAAAGACTAACATCCGGACGGAACAGACTGATGTCCGGACGGATCAAACCAATACACCCCGGATCATCACCCGAATAATCGTATCATTCCGGATAACCTAACCTCCCGAGATTAGCGATAATTAAGCAAAGCAAAGTACAAGCAACTACAACAAAGTACAACAAAGTACACAATAGTGGAGCTTAAGTTAGCGAACACTAAGGGGCTAAGTACAAACAGGCTGGCACCCTATGTTGACTGCCTATAAATAGAGGAGAAATCCTCACTTAAGGTTAACTAATTTCCTCTCTCTCTCTTACTTATTTATTCTCATACTTTCTCTATCTAGAACTCCCTACTTACTCTCACGCCGAAGGTTGGTCCTGGGATACATTCCCGGGGCGAGTCTAACAGACGTTTCTGTCTTGTAGGTAATCAGAAGGACAGAAGCATACGGTAGGACATCCAGAATCCGAAGGACAGCACGGTCCGAAGGATTCATTTTGCTTGTTCGGGGTAATCGCAAGATTTTACCTCAACACCATGCCAACTCATCACGCCAATCTTTAAAAAGAAATCGAACTAACAAGTTAGAAGATGTTATTGTTCACCTTTTTGTTTCCAACATAATCAGATCAGCATCATAAGATAGTTACAAAAGCATAAATAATATAAAGTTCAGATTATTAGCTATGGAAAATCGAAGGCTAAAAATGGAATGGTTAACAATTTATGGGGTGTAACAAAAGTACATGTTAGGCACATAGGGAGTATAATTGTATATGGCATTAAAAATGAGTGCTACAAAAGGTTCACGGGGAAATAAACACATTGGACCATTAACTATGCACAAATGAAAGGCTAACAAAAGGGTGTAATCCTAATTCCTCTTATCACTTAAAAATCATAATCATACGTGTATGATCTATATTGTGGTATCGGGATGCATTCTAAAGCAAGTTCTATGTTTGAAATTATTATCGGTAACAAATGAAAGCAAATAGTATTTAAAATGAATGATATGAAGTATGCTACATATGCGAATTGTTTCGAGTTCAAGGATCAAAAGCATTTCTCGTGGTTAAACTAAATGTCTTAAAAAAATTTAAATCGGGGACTAAAAGACTTAGAAAACTTCATTAATACAAAGCACAAAATTTAGAATTTAGCTAATTTTGGACAAGATTAAGAAAATGTAAAATAAAAAAAATAAAAAGAAAATAAAAATAAATTAAAAAATAAATAAATAAATAAAAGATTCCCCCTACACTTATGATTCTACCCCTGCACTTAAGATGTGAAAAAGATAAATAGCAAGAAACATATACCCCCTACACTTAAGATGTACATCGTCCCAAATGTACAATTAGATTAAGCGAAACGGTAAAAATCAACAAAAGATAAAGAAACTAGAACTCCTCTGGCATTGCTCGGAATGAAAAATATGTGTAGAAATATATGGCTTGAATTCATGTTGATGATTCATCTTCACAATCGCGTTCTTCCGATTTTTACCTATACATTACCACTCAAAAAGAAAACCCTAGCATAAACCATATCGAGAGAAAGAAAATAAAAGAGACAAATAAAAGACTCAACAAACACTAAAGACTAAAAGTCACATGCACAACATTAAGGTTGCAAAAATCGTAAATCGGTAGTCGGGCGGTCGACCCCCCGTAGCTTGTAATCAGTCTAGGCGGGATTAATCGGTGATTAATCGGATTGGCATTTTCGACAAGTTTTCTGTATTTTCGGCTAGTTTTAGGTATTTCCGGCAAATTTTAGGTATTACTGGCAATATTTTTCTTAAAAAAAACATCTTGAAATAGATATAAACAACAAGTATAACTTATTAAACATTTTTACAGTGAGTTTTGCGTATTTCCAGCAATGTTTGAAGGTTTCGGACAAGCTTGACTACCGTTGACCGTAATTAACTGTCGTTGCACGGTTGACCGAGTTGTTTGACCGATTTACACAAATCGGAAAGGTTAATGGCCTTGTAGCGCATAATCGGCGATTAATCGGCCTTGTAGGCCTTGTTTTGCAACACTACACGACATAGAAGGGGTGTAAGCTGGACTAAAAATAAACACCCCAATTTTGAAAATTAATATTTACAAAACTTTTTACTAATAAATACGAGTTCAACAAAAAATGCACTCAAAGTCTAAAATAGAGAGTTTGCAACCCGTTAAGTACTAACGGATAATAAAATGAAAACCCACAGCGAGTGTTACACTAGTCTAAATAATTGCAATGTTAGTTAAACAATAAGGCTATCTCCCGAGCTCCAAGTTGATCAATAATTCTACCTTAAACCTCACTCACAAAATCCATGTACTCATTTCCTAATCCTGCATGAGTACAAGACACATTTGAAAGCTAAGTACGATAGGTTATTAAAGTTAGTAGTTAACGGAAAAGAGCCTCCAATATAACGGGGTTAACGACATGGACTAACGGTGCAAAAGTTGAGTTAAGATGTAAAATTACAAAAATGCCCATATGGGCTTCCAATATTTAAATTTAGAGATTTAACTCCTTTGTCCCACATGTATCCTAGCACGTGTGTTATCATAGAAACAAGGTATTTGCGCCCGCCGTGTTGCGGCGGGACTTTCGTCATGTGTTTTTTACATGTTTATGCAGTACGTATCGCTGCTAGGGTGCTATAGTTTTGGTGCAGCGAAATAGTTGATAAGTTATGTATTTTATGAGTTTATGACTATGTGCCAGTGTTTTCTAACATTTGTTTGGGTCCGTGTGGGCTTGTAGAATAATGGGTTAGACTGGTACAATAGTGGGCTAGTTTGGATTTGTACAATATATATTGGGGCCATAGATGGCCAAAAAAGGCAAAAGAAGAAAATATATATATATATATATATATATATATATATATATATATATATATATATATATATATATATATATATATATATATATATATATATATATATCAATTTTTTCTGGCACAGTGCTCAACATTGTGTCCCATGATATATATAGATAATTAGGAGGGAAAATGTGTTTAGTAATTCTTCATTATCCAAAAATCATCGGGAGGATTTCAAGAGAAGCTTTGGTGGATTTGTTTTAATAATAAATCGATTCAAACATCATTTTTAGTTCTTTATCAAGATAAGCTTATGTATTCATTAGTTTTCATGTTGGGCATATGAGATGAATTGCGGTTTTAGAAAGAATGCGCCTTATGATGATTTAGACTATGTTACAAAAAATGGTTGGTAATGCAATGACTGTTACTGTAGTCACGATGAAAAGGTTACGGGATGATATTCAAGCACAAATGAGTCTAGTAAGTTTCAGAAGTATAACTTAATTATGTTAAAACATGTAAAAATATTTTATGGGTTGGTCAATTATTTGGTTGTTTATGAGTTTACAAATTTGATCGACTAACTTCATATAGTTGATTTTCAATTTTCTGTTTCTCATAGCCCATTCTGACTTTTTCAGTAAAAATGTTTGAAACTCTATGAGCATATGAAGCCCAACTTCAGCTTTTGACATTTGTTAAATATAACTATAACGGTTGAATTTGATAATTGAACTAGACTTGTCAACTTGATTTAATGAACATTCATATAAAGAGTTGCAGTTTAAATGTTGTTTTCGATTGATTTAGCCAAATCGAAAATGACTCATGTTTTTGGTAATAAAATTAACATGTAGATGTCTAACGAGACAATAATTTTTATTTTGTGAAGGAGAAAACAACCTTAGCCCTCGGTGCCACACCACGACAAGCAACACTTCAACAAGTGAAAAGGTCTTTAGTGATTGCACTATCACCGATTATTGACAACACGAAGACCGTGGGCCTCATATCACTCTCGGGAGCCATGACTGGACTTATAATAGGGGGAGCATCTCTGGTGGAAGCCATTCAACTTCAAATGGTGGTGATGAACATGCTCATTGGGGCTTCAACAATGAGTAGTATCATGTCAACTTACTTTTGCTGGCCTAACTTCTTCACAAAAGCTTATCAATTGGAAACAAAGGTTTTCTCCATTGAATGAGGGCTTGGTGATTGACGTTTATAAGGTCGATGTATTCATGTTAGTTAGATTACTTCAATGGAAAAATCGCTACCACATTGATCAAAACTCTTGTAACCAAAGGGATTTAGATGAAATGACGTCTAACGTTCTATATATTTTCTACGTTTACGGGTCTCTTTCTATTTTTTATCTTGGCCAACATACCATTAAACTCAATGTTTTTCAATTTTGGCCATCATTCCGGTGGTTAATGAGACATTGTTGATACACACACAACACCGTTGGGACGATATGCAAGTGTATACCATTCTACTAAGTAAACACTTAAAATTAATTGGTTGTTGTTTCCTGCCTAACTAACTATAGATATCTAAGGTAAACCAGACCCTATATCCTCAAATGTTTCCTCTTAACACTAATGATCTTTCTATCCGACTTATACACTAATGAAACATGCTTGAACAAGTAACTACAATAGATTAAAAGTACTTGTCACATATGTGTATTTCAAATCTTTAATAAATACTTACACACTAATTAGCCCAGACCACCTATCCAAGCGCAGCCCAATCCAATTCAATCCAACCCAACCCAACCAAAAAAAAATGTCATATTTCAATAGGGGTTGATACGTACACCATTTTTTTATTATACACCACAATGTTACATCATTAATGCACATGTTACAACATGCTATATGCATAATTGTGGTGTGCATCAATAAAAGTGGTGTAAGTATCACTATCCTATTTCAATAGGATACCGAGTAGTAAGTGGTATCAATTCACTTCATCAAGTATGCAACTCATCAACAAACAACGGTTGAGCAAACAAAACTGAAAAAACCAAAACCGAACCGAAAACCGAAAAAACCGACCGAAACTAAAACCGAGGGTTTAATTTTCAATTTTTCAAAAACCGAAAAAAATGGTTATGTTTCGGTTTTCGTCCAAAAACCAAACCGTACAAACCGAACCGAACCGATTTTATTATATGATAATATATAATAAATATAATATGAATAAATAACTAAATAAATCAAATTTATAAATTCATATTCATTTTGTGGGTAGATTTATAATATATTTATCCTAACGTTTATGTTTATATGGGTGTTTGTCGTGTCGTGTGTTTACTTGAGAATATATCAATAAATATATGACGATGATTATGTGTGTGTTCACTTACATGTGTGTGTCTCATCTATATGTGTGTAATTATAGAATTATGCAATAAACATTATTATGCTTAGATTGAAAATAATAATAATAATAAATAAGAATAACCAATTGTTTATGTAATACAAGTTTGATGGTATAAATTTGCCATGCCAAAATATAAACGATTAGAAACCGAAAAAACCGAAAAACCGAACCGAAACTGATAATAACCCGAACCGCCAAAAACCGAACGGTTTCAGTTTTGGGTTCTATAAAAGTAAATAAGAATAACCAATTTTTTATGTAATACAAGTTTGATGGTATAAATTTGCCATGCCCAAATATAAACGGTTAGAAACCGATAAAACGAAAAACTAAACCGAAACTGAGAATAAACCGAAAAAACCGAACCGTCAAAAACCGAACGGTTTCGGTTTTGGGTTCTATAAAAACCGAACATTTCGGTTCGCTTTCAGTTTTAGCCAAAAACCGACCCAAACCGAACCGTGCACACCCTGAGTTGATTTGCTTTCGACTACTTATATCTATTTACCAGATCACTAATTCTTATTTATATAAAGGTTATTTTTATAACTTTTTTTTACCGATTCTTACCCTTTATATTCAGTCTCCAGGGCATCGTGTCAAACCCTACTTCTCTCAATTATGTAGTTGTTTCACCAGATTACTAGACTGTTACATACTT
The DNA here is from genome assembly GCA_014162995.1 of Artemisia annua. Taxonomy (NCBI): domain Eukaryota; kingdom Viridiplantae; phylum Streptophyta; class Magnoliopsida; order Asterales; family Asteraceae; genus Artemisia; species Artemisia annua. The sequence goes on along the minus strand of LBNU01034264.1, from coordinate 64,948 downwards.
ATTCATTTTAATGATCCCTAAAACTTTCTCAGACATTGTGAGTGACACAGTAGTCTCATTTATTTCTCAGACGTTGTGAGTGACACAGTGGTCTCATTTATTTCTCAGATGCTGTGAGTGACATAGTGGTCTCATTTATTTCTCAAACGTTGTGAGTGACACAGTGGTATCATTTATTTCTCAGACGCTGTGAGTGACATAGTGGTCTCATTTATTTCTTAGACGTTGTGAGTGACATAGTGGTCTCATTTATTTCTCATACATTGTGAGTTACACAATGGTCTATCTTATTTCTCGGACATTGTGAGTTACACAATAGTCTCTCTTAATTCTTGGACATTGTGAGTTATACAATGTCTCTAAAACTATTTCATAACCTTATATAATATCGTTTTTTATGATATCGAAATCCATTACAGTTTGTCGATCTCACTCACTATCTTCCTATCAGTCTCGGAAGACAAATTTTGAACACTCGTCCTATATTTTTGGAACACATATGTCGTATTAACCACTGTCTAGTAACGTACCGGTTGAGTATGAGTATTGTTTCGGAAAATTCTTAAGTTGGATGATTTATAATTTTCTTATTTGAATGGATTGAGACACCTCTTCAATAAAATAAAGAAATTGTAAATCGTCGAACCATGAGTTTATAATTTCTTACTTACATAAATTGGGACGCTTCTTTATGTAAGTAACGATTTATGAATGAGTGGGCATATTTGTATTTGATATGACATGAGTATGAATTCCAACTCGAGGATCACCAGTATTCTTTAAAAAGATCTAGAAAACACGATAATGTCTTACCACTCAGCAAAAATCTTTAAGACCACATTTGAACTTCCTGATTTCATTATAAGTTATCACTTTTGCCATTACAAATCCTTACAATCATGAACCATTTGTTGAGCTAACAAACTTGGTTTAATTCCGAACTACCAAATTTAGTACAATTCTGAACTATTATCTCTGGAACAATCGTCTATATCTTTACCTTATCCCTTAAAACATTAGCTTGAGTCTTAATATTAATCAGAGTACTTTTGCTCACTAATCAAAACTTTAAAAGAGTTTCTGATTTCACCTGGGAGCGTGAGGATCAGAATTCGCCGCATATACCCACACCTTTTCCCCAAACATCTCTCACCACCGGATGACATACACTGAATTCGAGGACGGAATTTCTTTTAACATGGTAAGACTGTGACAACCCGAAAATTTCTCGTTAATATTTATCCAAAACTTAAATGTTTTATCTTAAATTGCATAAAATTTTGAACTTTATATATAACTGTTAGGTTATTCCGTGTGTAACAAACACACGAAAAAAAAAAAAAAAAATCGTCTTCGACATTTTACATTACACTAGATTAACTTCGTGTTTACTTATAAACATTTATATGGTTATCTTATTAAAATTCATTGATTTCAAATAAACTTGTGTTTTACGTATCTTAACTTACGTTTTAAATGTTTCTACTTACATGCAAACTTAACCAATACCTGCATCACTTTTCCTAAGACATATAAACACTAATACATTTTTGAAAAGTCAACACATTTCCCTCCCCCTTTGACCATAAAATCATCCCTTGATTAATAAACTAAACAATATCAAACTACACAATAGTTACACTAAATTAACTAAGTTATAAATATCTAAAACTACTTAGTCATTTTTATTTTTACCTAGTCATGAAAACTTCCTTACTAAGTTAAAATTTATCTAGATATTTGCTAAGACTTACTAACTAAGTAATTAGAAACTAGATATTTCTTATATACTATGACAACCCGCTATTTTACAGGTCAATACTATTTTCCAAACTCGAAGTATTTATTTTAAAGCTTACGTGAAAAACGTTTTACGTTTAACTTTTAATTTCATAAACGTAAAGTTATGAGCAATCATAAAATTTCATGATAACAATAGACTATATTTAGTTTATATTACCACATTTCATTATTAATACTTACTTTCATAATTTAATTGTTGAAGACAATTATACAATAATTAGTTACGTATATTTATTTAACAAATGTTTTACACATGCAAATGATCACACGAGGTACCCAATGCTCCTAATAAATATATTTATTACATCTTACTACTACCAAAATGATTTCCAAAGTGCCAAAAATATTTCCTTGCGCCTAATGTAATTTCTTTATATGAACCGTTTAAATACGCGTAACCTTCGTTGACTACTAAACCAATACCCAATACATATTTTTATTACCCAATACACTCAAAATACATATTTTTATACAAGTTTTATAAATATCTCACCAAGGGAGACAAGGAGCCACCCTAAGCCCCCTTTCTAGTCAAAAATCTTGTACAAAATCACAACTACTACTATTACCATGAAACATGGTAATAAAAATTGTGTGCCTAGCCTCCTTTTCCCCCTAAATTTCGGAAACCACAAGGACCAATATCTTAGATATTTTGACCACTTTGACTAGCTCCTATAAATATATATATAAAAAATATATACTATATATATACATTATTATATAGTATTATATATATATTATATATATAATAAATATATATAATATATATAGTTATAGTATATATATATATATAATAATAATAATTACTTACTTAAGTCATTTACTACAACACCTATCCAACTACGAAAATTATATAGTATAATATATATATTATATAGTATATATATAGTAAAAATATATATATATATATCATATAGTATATATATATATATATATATATATATATATACATATATATCACCACCATCAAACGGCCAAGGGGCAAAAAAAAACCAAAGGAAGAAAATATTTTCGCAAGTTCAAGTGGTTTTTGAAGTAATCGTAGTTTACTGTTTCTGGGAAGCATCGGGATACCTTCGTGTCACATTTTTCCTACTCTCATATAATCATACACTACTAAGTAAGTATAAAAATCCTTTCTATACTTTACTTACACATTTGCTTATCATCCTACTTTATTCATGCTTATGGTGTTTACACATTTATTTAAACTAATTAAACAACATATCACCCTATACGATATGATGTTTGCTACATGATTTTTGATATTTTAAACAAGTAATCATGAACACTTTCTTGATAAAATGGCTAGGTTCAAGTCCTAACTCATACTTTTATTTTCTTGTACTAAATCTTAAGATCTAAAATATGTGACTTATTTCCTACAACTAGTTATTATCCTTGATGTTTAATTATATATTAGTTATTAATTTTTTTGGCCTTGTCACTATTAAAATTATGGGAAATTTGTAGTAGTGTTAGGAAAATTTTTGGACAAAATCCAGCTATGATCTAGTCAAGTTACAAGTTGATAAAAATTGAGATTTTGTACACTTTTACTGAACTTGTGTCCGAAAATGTTTTTACAGATTTTGTAAATACCATATTTGGTTAAAAATATAGAAAATAGACTTTATAATAAAAACGTGAGCGCTTGAATGGCTAAAAACGGACTTATAACGAGAAAGATATGTTAGATTTAAGATTTGCGGCAAAAACTAAATTTTCTGAAATATTACTTGCTGACAGAAAATTCGACAAGCAAAAACCGAGCTTTAGAAAGTATCTAGACTAACCGAGACCTTGAAAATATGCTAGTATACCTTGTAACCTTCGCGGGGATAGGTAGAACGCAAGAAACGGAGCTACGACGCAAAAGATATGGCCTAAGGAAGTTACGACGAAACATAAACTTTTGACAACTTTTATTTGGCTATTAGAATGCTGATAAGATTTTTAAAATAGATTTTTGGACCATTTGAAGTATATTTCGGATAAAACGAAGTAGACGGAAATGGTAGAACAATATATTTACTTATTAGACCTACTAGAGATTTTTAAAATATCCATAAACATAACGGACTTGAACATTAGCAACCATTTAAATATTACGGTAATTTCCTTGATAAAATTTCATAGTTTATTACTAAATTACTTTACAAACATATATGGGTGATAAATGGATTTACTAAAATACATACGGTGCCTATTACAAAATCCTAAGACGACTTATATAATTTTAGGTTGTTCTTGAGTTTTCTCGCATAAGAAACTCGTTTTCGTTTCACCAAGTACGTTGATTACTACAGGTGAGTCATAGCCCCACTTGTACACTTTTATTACATGATTTTAAATACTTGGGGTGGAAATACACTGCTCTATTTTTATTGCGGACATAAGTACAAAACTGTTACATTGCCTAAGTTACCGATTACTGCCGCTTAAATCCCCTTTATCATGAACCGTTAATTACTTGTAAGCGCGGATGTTATGAATAGATCTATTTGGGTTGACACCCCGTCCGGGTTGGTCGCGCCAACTTGTTAAACGGACGCATACCATTCGGATTAATTCCGAGTGTCTGGCAAACACTTATTTGGGGCATTATTATGCTTGATTGCAATACGATTACGTCGAGCTTCGGGGTCATGAGCTTAAGGCATTGTATTTTATTTTTGGGTTAACATTGTATTTGTTATAATGGTTGTCCCTACTAAAAATCCTGTGTTCCGCGGATTACTTGTTTACTAAACCTATGATCTCACCAACAATTATGTTGACGTTTTAGCGTGTATTTTCAGGTAACTAAATGAAGTTTGCTTAAGTATGTATGGAATGCGTATCGAGTCACATTTTGGAAGCACATCATGATGAAGATTTCTTTGCATTACTTAGCGTTTGGTTATGTATTAAAATCTTACATTTTGATGGTGAAACTCTGAAACTTAATGCTTTTGTAAACTCTTATGTTTAAATCAAACGCTTGTTTTAAAATGACTCACTTAGAGGTCATACTTTATTTCCTTGTACTTTGTATTCCATGAACGTCACTCCCTCGGAATTCCATTCCGCTGCGACCCGATTTTGGGGGTGTGACATATACAATACTAGTTCATTTCATTTCCATTTTTAACAAAATAAAACTCATTCTTTTCCTCTTTGATGCGTGGATTGCGGTCTACGCAAAATGTTTTACCTCTCAAGGGATCTTGAGAAGTTTGCAATCCCCACCAGGCAGTGTACTTGACCGATGTAGTATAGTGAAGTGGCAAGTACCGGGGAATTGATCGTTCTCCACAGGGAATAGTGTTCGTTAGGATTGAAAGTAGTCTAATTAGGCCTAGAGATGAGGGATGATTCTTTTTGTATTTTTATATTTAATGGAAAGCAGGTAAAAATCTCGGTTTTGAAAGGAGTGGGCGTAATTAGTTGCTAGTCAACTAACCTAAATAAACTACAAATGCAAATAAAATAAAATAACAAGAAAATAAAATAGTTGTGAAACTTATAAGGAGAAAAGCGTGTTTACTTAGACTTCATTACTCCCTAGTTATCTTTTATTGATTGATAAGCTTATTATAGTTGCGTGGGTGACGGGTTGTATTCCTTAATATCATTCGTAGGGCTGTGCACGATCTTCCCTAAATCTATAAGCTTCTACCTCTTCCTATGGCGACACGTTTAGTATCCTAACCATGGCCTCCTTAGTAGTCACTTATGCATTAAATACAACCATAATAATCATAGTGTCATCCGATTCATGTTTCTTAAGACATCAAGCAGGTTACCAAAGGAGTTTAGCCAGTTTTCTTAAGCCTAACATCGATAAACATTCACCCAACAACAACTAACAATAAATAATCAATCAATAATAAATAACTAGGTTTCATTACATCTAAGCAAACACAAATAAACCTAGCCTAGCATGTTAAATAAAAGACAAGCGTAAGATAAAATCAAACAACACATAGACATACTGAATGATTGAATGATTACTTATCTTCAATGAAACATGGAAGATTTAAGGGTATGATACCCTTAAAAAGTGCAGAAAGTTCGTACTAGGGTTACACCAAAACTCTCTCCAAAGTTACACACTTTTTATGAAAGAAAATCCTAAAATATATATAGAATTTACACTCTGACGGCATCAGCTTTTAGACTCTGACGCCATCAACTCGCCGCATTTAGGGTTTTCAGATCACCTAGATCTACTTCTGACGCCATCACCTTGTAAATCCTCATGGGCCGTCTTTCTTTAGCATTACACCTGACGGCCTAGACTTCTTAACACCTGACGCCGTCAGGTGTTAAGTCTTGAATTCTTCACTTGGGCGTCTAGTAAAGTCTGAATCCAACTCCTTTGTCTTCAAGTGACGGCGTCAGCTTATAGCTCCTGACACCGTCAGGTAGGATTTCCAGCATGCTTTTGAGACTTTGTCGTTTTCTTCACTTTTTTGCTCCAAAAACGTCCAAAATGCAATGTTTTCCAGAATTCCTCCCAACAGTACCTAAAATGACAAAAGGAACGATTTAAGGTAATATTTGATCATAAAATCACGATTTTGGGCTTAAATGACCACTTAAAAGCGTAACACTTTTCGCCTCATCAAATACCCTTACACTTGAGATTTGCTTGTCCTCAAGCTAATGCGCTTTTATTCCAATCAAAATATGAGCTAGGGGTCATTTAACACTAATATAAAAGTAATTACAACAAATAGTCATTCCACCCTAGTCATAATAAGCACGGAAATCATACATTAGCTAAATAGTGTTTGGATACTCTCATCTCTCGGGAGTTATAAACTATATAACTAAATGGAAATGGAAAAGTATCACTCACTTCCTGTCATAGCAAATAGATTACCATAGGCTTGGGAAAGGATCAAAAACCTCCTCCACTAGGCGTAAGCACCTAAGATAAACTATCAAAGAGGGCTTTTCAAGGGTTGTAATGTTAGGTGTAGGGATATGATAAACACGGTTTGTTGGAATAAAGGATATTTTTTTACTGGTGGCGAGTTAATTATCTTGATCAAATACATGTACAATGCGGCGTTGCTAAGCCAAGACTCGACTCAACTTAAGCTAATTAGAAAATAACAAAAACATAAATAAACGTAAAAGGAAACGGGATGGTAGTCCGTATGTTTTTTTCTCTTTTTTTTTATTTTTTTTGCATACACTTTCGCCCTACCATCCAAAATAATACATCATAGGGGCCTCGGTTCTCCCCTTACACTTGAACTTTTACATACTTTACAAATAACTTATTCTAATGACTCGAATTAAGATAATCGAAACACTTGGAGTACTTTAAAATATTAACGCACATATGGGGGTAATAATTGACTTCTTCCCCATTACTCCATTACAATAGTACTTTACCCATGAGTCCCATGAGTCCCATGAGTCCCAAAACAATATGTACAAGATATGACTCGACTTAGCAACCATGTAATCAATTAGACAATTAACTAAGGGTTTAAACAAATGTTGTCACAATAATGCACTAAAGATGAGTGCATACAAGGTAGGCTAAGGCGATTTGGGTGTACATTTGGGGGTGGATTGTAAACAAAATTTTCCTTTAAGTAAAATGCTTAAAGTTAGAAACGAAAAAGATAGGCTCTGGGGGTTGTACTAGGGGTATCGTGTACTAAAAATGAGTACATCGCAAAGGTGTGGGAGAATTACTTGACCAATGAAGTGAATGTAATTATAATAACACAGGTGTAAAACAAGGGGTTATCCTAATGCCTCTTATCATGTAGTAAATCTAACTACACGAATGTAGTCTCACTTGTGGACTTGGGATGGTCACTAACGCAAGTTCTAGAATCTAAATACTACCGGTACACACACAAGCATAAATGCTTTTCCTATCAAATCTAGGGGCGAACCTCACATATTTGGGGTGGAAATTTTTTTTTGAGTGGTACGGTATTTGTGCTAGTCATATGACTCCTATCCATGAGACACTTATTAAGACTAAAGTTTCACTTCTATATGTTGTAAAATTTTTTAAATTTGGTGCTAAAATTGCCCTAACAAATATTTCTCTCAGTTTAATTACACATCTACCATTAAACAAACAAAAATCAAGTGCAATTGTAATCTCTAAGTTGTCTTCATTTACCCCCCTTACACTTAAGCTGAACATTGTCCCCAATGCTCAAATAAAAAGATGTAAAAGTAGAGAAAATGAAAGAATGAAACAGATACTCCCCTGATTCGTTTGGTGTGGATGGTGTGGTAACATGGCTAAATCCTCCTCCAAGGTGATGTAGAAGCTTCAAGATTAAAGCAACGCCAAAAGCTTGATTCCATGTACATCTCCTTGTACAATATAACCTGTTAAACCTGAGAAAACAATCAAGGCAAACCTCGCGTAAAATCGGCGGTAAAATCTATATAAGGATATAATGCTTGTGGAATGAATGTTTGCAGATTCCTGGAGTTTATAAGTTAAAGATTTAGCAAATTTCCAAAATCCCGGCAGAAAAACAAAACTTGCAAAATTTTCAAAAAATTATTGCCTGATGATGTGTGCTATTTTACACATACTTTTGACCTTAGTTTAAGTGTTTATAAGACCAAAAACTAACGTGAAACGCCAAAGATATCGTGTTTTTGTGTTCGTGATCGTGCAGGAAAGGATATTGCATAAATGGCATGAAAATCAACCAAAAAGCCTAATACGAGCACGAGAGGTGGAAAAGTGTCACAAGCCGAGTCAAAGATGAAATTCTACTCAAGGAAAGCCCTTGAATGACGTAGTTTATTTCTTAAAAAGCTCAAGAAGATGAACGATACGCTTAATCAAACCAGGAAAAGTATCATGAGAAGAAGCTTTCCAGAAATTGAGCAAGTGAACGTTTTTACATCTTTGAAAGACTGAAATAAAACGTCAACCACAATGCTCGAAGTATCATGATTTACATTAGTAGTTTAAACTTTATTGGTATTGTAATAGAAAGTTATGATGAATTTCATAATCTTGAAAAGTCAGGGGGCAAACGTACACGTAACAACTTGTTAACCCCTAGCTTGATATACTCTTGGATGGCTTCATTTGGTAAGCTTAGTTTTAGATAGGATAGGCGGTAAGGTAGAGTAGGTAGCTTAATTTATTATTAGTGTAATTTATTTTCATGCAAGCTTATTTTAGTGTCTTATTTCTACTTATTTTATGTTTCTTTTACAGCTTCCTTTTACAAGTCTTTTAATCTTTCAACTTGTTTACATGTTCTTGATCTTTCTTTAAAGCTCTTATAGACTTTTCACCACCTTTGCATGTGTTTTCATTCAAATTTTATAAAAATAATGGGTTAGGGCTTAAATTTGTGTCGTTAGCTTTTTTATGGCTTATTTAGTGATTAAAACTTGTTTTCTAAAAAGCTTTTATAAGTTTTATAGGTTTAAATTTAGTTTTCTTGTGAAAAAAAAATGTCCAGTACGTTTTATTAAATTCTAGCGAGTATGCCATTTAGGGTATAGCGAGTTTGGTTTTCAAAGTTTAGGGTTTAGCGAGTTGGTTAAGAGTCTAGCGAGTATGGAGGGTTTTTCTTGCGAGTATGGAGACTACAAGTTAGCGAGTATGAACCTAGGTCCTTAGCGAGTATGGATGTTTTCTAGGTAGCGAGTATGAGTTCTAGGTTATAGCGAGTATGGAACATATAATCTAGCGAGTATGGTTTTTCTTAGAATAGCGAGTATGAAGAATGGATAGCGAGTATGGGATTTGTGAATAGATAGTGAGTATGAAGCAATACATAGCGAGTATGATTAGACTTTAGATAGCGAGTATGATTTTTGGTCCAAGTTCTTTTTCTTATTTCATTTTATTTCCGAGTCGAGTTAGACTTTTATTTCACCTCATCGTTCTTCGAGTGAGGCTTTTATTTTCTTAAATCTAAATGTTATGCTGCCGAAATTTTCTAAAATCTTTTTAGTCACGTTTTCTTTTTATAGTCTTGCGTCTTTTAGTTTTTCGTTTTAAACTTTAATTACTTTTAAATGTTTTACAAGTCTTTTCATTTATTTATCGCTTTAAGCTTTTAATATGAGTCTCGAGTAGTTTTAAATCGTGTTTTGCTTAGTGATTCGAGTTTGTGAGTTAAGTGAGAGCGTTAAACGTTTGTGATAAATAATCGAAAGATTATTTAGGCGTGTGATTTGATTATTCAAAGACAAAACCTTTGAACGATTAATTCACGCGTTTAGAGTTGTTATCTTTTCAAAAGATTAATCAAAAACTAATCTCGAGAAAGGAAAATAACTCGTCACAAACTTTTACCTCAAGCTTAATAAACTTATTCGAGTCGCTTTGCAAACACATTGTCTTTTAAATTCATTTATCGCTTTCATTACTTATCGCTTTTATTTACCACTTTCTTTAGTCATTTTTATTCATGCAACTTTACTTGTTTACTTATTTCATGTCATTTTACCGCTTTACTTTACTTTGATTTGTCGTTGTAGTATAAACAAAAACAAAAACCATCTTTTAAACCTATTCATCACACATAGCTCACGGTCTTGAGTGACGAGATCCATATTCAACCCTCGTTGGGACAACGATCCGTGGTTTGAGCTTGCACTTTGCTCCCGCGACACATCACCTGACGCCGTCAGGTTGTGAATCCTGACGCCGTCAGAACCGATCTGACAGAATTTTTATGTTTAGTTTCCGGAAAATTTCTGGAAAAATCAATGCCTTAATTCCTGGAATCCTGCAAAACTTCATTATGACTCGATACAAGCATTTGACTCAAACAAATACTAATATGTATGTTTATTTAATATTGTTATGATTCATGTTCAATTCGTTCTTTAAAAACAACTTTAGATTTCCCTTACACTTATCTTTTGCAAAATACCTTTATATGTAGTTAAGACGAAGTTAAAAACAAAATAAAGCATTTTCACAATTTAATTTGAAACATGAATCATTAGCAATAAAAATAAAACACACATACGGAAACAAATAAAAACAAATAAACGAACAAACAAAACAAATAAAGCTTGGGTTGCCTCCCAAGAAACGCTTTTCTTTATTAACGAGTCTTGTAGCTAGACTCAAAGTCACTCTCTATTACGTGACTTCTTCATCAAAGGTTATGTCTTCCTCATTGATCATTTCATTACTATTTTCTTGATAATGCTTAACGCGTTGTATATTTACTGTGAATTCCCTACCCTCATCATCTATTAACACGACAGCTCCAGCTTTTGAGGAGCTTTTCACATTGAATGGTCCATACCATCTGGACTTTAGTTTTCCAGGGAATAACCTTAAACGAGAATTACATAGTAGAACCTTGTCTCCTTCTGAGAACTCCTTAGGTTTCTTAATCCGTTGGTCATGCCATCTTTTTGCCCTTTCTTTGTATGTAATGGAAGATTCATAAGCTTCCAATCTCAATTCATCAAGCTCTTGGAGCTGTAATAATCTGTTTGTTCCTGCGATCATATAATCCAAATTGCAAGCCTTAAGTGCCCAATATGCCTTGTGTTCCAGTTCTACTGGAAGGTGACATGCCTTGTCGTAGACCATGCGGAATGGGGTTGTTCCGATAGGTGTCTTATAAGCAGTTCGAAATGCCCACAAAGCCTCATCAAGCTTAAAGGACCAATCTTTTCTGTTTTGGTTGACCGTTTTCTCTAATATCCTCTTTATTGCTATATTGGTATTTTCAACTTGACCGTTGGTTTGAGGATGATAGGCGGTGGAGAATCGGTGGGAGACTACATATCTTTTAATGACCTTTTCCATTTGTGCGTTGCAAAAAAGGGTTCCTCTGCCACTAATAAGAGCCTTTGGAATGCCAAATCTAGCAAACAGTTTCTTTAAGAAATGAATAACCACCCTAGCATCGTTGGTCCTAAAGGCTTGTGCCTCTACCCATTTTGAAACATAGTCAATGGCCACTAAGATGTATTCATTCCCTCCTAAAGATGGAAAGGGCCCTAAATTCTATTCCCCAAACATTGAAAACCTCACAAACTTGTATATAATTCTGAGGTGCTTCATCCCTCCTAGAGATATTCCCAGCTCTTTGACATGCGTCACATGCCTGTATCATTCCTTTCTCATCTTGAAATATTGTAGGTCAATAGAACCCTGCGTCGAAAATTTTCCGTGCAGTAGTGTTCATTCCATGATGTCCCCCAGATGGACCTGCATGACATTCTTTCATGATTCTGATTGCCTCACTCTCAGAAACACAGTGCCTGATCACTTGATCAGGGCACCTGCGGAACAAGAAAGGTTCGTCCCAAAAGTAGTACTTCAATTGAGCGAAAAACCTCTTTCTTTCTTGTCTGTTCATGCATTCAGGAATAACTCTGCTTGCCAGGTAGTTAGCATAATCCGCGTACCATGGTTCAGAATCATTTATTGACATGAGTTGTTCTTCAGGAAATGAATCCCGAATCTCACTCTTGTCAGATTCGCTAAGGCTGGGGTTTTCGAGTCGAGAGAGATGATCAGCCGCTAGATTTTCTGCTCCCTTCTTATCACGAATTTCTACATCAAACTCTTGCAATAATAAGATCCAACGAATTAATCGTGGTTTAGCGTCCTGTTTAGTGAAAAGGTATCGAAGGGCTAAATGATTTGTAAAGACAACGGTTTTTTAGAGGGCTAGATATTGGCGAAACTTATCGAAAGTAAATACCACGGCCAATAGCTCCTTTTCAGTGGTGGTGTAGTTTTCCTGAGCAGGATTCATGGTTTTGCTAGCATAGTATATTGGCTGGAAGTGTTTGTTAAGCCTTTGGCCTAACACTGCTCCAACAGCATAATCGCTAGCATCGCACATGATCTCAAAGGGCAGCTCCCAATTAGGAGTAACCATAATTGGAGATTGCGTGAGTTCCTGCTTCAATCGATCGAATGCATCCTTGCATTCTTGAGAGAAATCGAACAGAGCATCCTTTACAAGCAACTGAGTCATTGGCCGAGCTATCTTTGAGAAGTCTTTAATGAACCTCCTATAGAAACCAGCATGACCTAAGAAGCTACGTATTGCTTTGGCCGTAGAAGGATAAGGTAGCTTGGATATAGCCTCAATTTTTGCTCGGTCTACCTCAATTCCATTTCCTGAGATTTTGTGCCCAAGCACGATCCCTTCTTTTACCATAAAATGGCATTTTTCCCAGTTTAGAACTAAGTTGGTCTCCTCACAACGTTTGAGCATTTTCTCAAGGTTAGTAAGACACCGATCGAAAGAGTCTCCAAAGACTGAAAAGTCATCCATGAAGACTTCCATGCTGTCTTCCATTAACTCGTGAAAGATTGTCGTCATACATCGTTGGAAAGTGGCGGGATCGTTACATAGTCCAAAAGGCATCCGCCTGTAGGCGAATGTACCTTAAGGGCATGTAAATGTGGTGTTTTCTTGGTCCTCAGGAGCAATAGGGATTTGGAAATACCCTGAGAATCCATCTAAGAAGCAGTAATATTCATGCCCTGCTAATCTTTCCAACATTTGATCAATGAAAGGGAGGGGAAAGTGATCCTTTCGGGTTGCATCATTCAATTTCCTATAATCGATGCACACTCGCCAACCGGTGACTGTTCTTTGGGGTACCAACTCATCCTTGTCGTTCTTTACCACTGTCATTCCTCCTTTCTTTGGTACAACCTGTACAGGACTAACCCATGGACTATCTGAAATTGGGTAAATTAGCCCTGCATCCAAGAGTTTAATGACTTCCTTCTTTACAACTTCCTTTATGTTGGGATTCACTCGCCTCTGAGGTTGCACGGTTGGTTTATAATCCTCCTCCATGAGGATTTTGTGTGTGCAAAAGGTTGAGTCAATTCCCTTGATGTCGGCTACACTCCATGCAATAACTCCTTTATATTTTTTTAAAACTCCTAGGAGTTTATCCTTCTGTCCGTCTTTTAAAGAAGAGTTTATGATTACCGAAAGTTGATCTTCTCCTTGGAGGAAAGCATACTCCAGGTGGTTTGGAAGTTCTTTAAGTTCTAACTTGGGTGGCTCGATGATGGAAGGTTTAAGTTTGTTCTCGGGCTTACGAAGCTCGAGGAGTTATTGACTCCTTCCAAACTAACCAGTCAACCAGGTGTGGTCAACAAGTCAAATCTGATAGAGGAGAGATCAATTTATGATCCGGTGCAAGCACAGTGTATTCCCGGGTCGTTATGTCCCAGCGAGATTGAAATTGTATTTTTGGAAACGCTTGAATGATTCAGTGATTGAGAAAGTAACCAGATAATGATTGGGATAAATTACACTAAGCAGATATAAATGAAAATAAAACAGACAAGCAATATTCACAATAATTGGAAATCAGATAAACCTAAAACGTAATTAAATTAAAACAAACGTAAACGCGTACTGGGAAAAAGACAAATTAAGCAGAAATAAACTAGAGGGGGTGAAAATGACTTTTTTACAAACTTATTATTAAAAGAAAATTTTATAAAAAAGAAAAATATTTTTTTGATTATTTTATTATTTAATATTAATTATTAATTAAAAACTATTTAATTACTAATTTAAACTAATTTAAATTACTAATAATACTAAAATGACTTAGATAATTATGAAATTTTTTTATAAAAGTAATTAACCATTACAGGAATCCTAAAAAATTATAAAAAGTTTATAAAAATTATAATTAAACTATTTTACTAATTATTTACTTAATTACTAATTAAAAGCTAATTAAACTAATTTAATTAAGAAAAATAGCAAATGAACAGTTATAATTATGAAACTATTTTCTAAAAATACTTTATGATTTATAAAAGCTAGAAAAAATATAAAAAGATGCTAGTGATTAAAAATAAACAGTAAGTGATGTTCTTTTTGATTTTTTATTTAAAACTAATTTAACTAATATTAATTATTATAAATACTAAATGAAAAGATAAAATTATGAAATTTTTTATATAAATACTATGCTAGTGCAGAAACCTAGGAAAAATATAAAAAGTATTAAGTGCTTAATGAAATAGTTGAAAAATAAGCTAAATAGCTAAAACTTCTTAAATAGAAGCTATCACTATTTTAAAAAGTGATGATTTTTGGATTTTTCTTTTTGGTAACTATTTATACACTGAAAATGACCAACTTTTGTGAAAACACTTTTTATGAAACTCAAAAATAAGCAGTTTTCAGCTTAATAAGCTGAACAGTGAGATTTCTAAGGTGAAAAAGCAATTGATAAGCTAATGAGACTGAACCAAAGAGAGAACAAGCTACATAAAGTTACTTATACTGGAAACAAACTAAATCATGCAAATAATCACACCAATAAGCTAAAATAAGCAAATAAGCAATCCAAAATACCACAGAACCATACAGACCCTGCAGACTATTTCACAAGCAATCCCAGCTTATCAATTAAGCTAAAAAGCACAAAATGAGTATGGAAGTAGCAAGCTGGGTTGGTGAGCTTTCCAAAAAGCTAAAGCTCTTTGAGTGGGACCCACTACAGAGCTTATAAGAAGCTTATGAAAAAGCTAGTATACACAGAGAATTCAGTATACACAGTGAAATGGGACAAACAAAAAGCTACTAGCAGCCCTATCAAATAAGGTTGAAAATGCAAAACAAGACTTGAACCTTAAAGGTGGGCTTATGGGCTTTCCAAAAAGCCAAGAATCAAAAGGGTGGTCCCACTAATAAGCTCTGTGTGAGCTTATAAAGATGGGTGTAAAGTCTGGCACAGGGGAGGCAACAGATCAAATGGTCAACTTTGGGTGAGCTTATTTATAAGCAAATGGTCTCCAAATTCAGATTTTCTTTTTGAAATAAGTTCACAAGCAACAAAATAACTCAAATCAACAAAAAGTTTGGATTTCCAATCCCTAATAAACCCTATGCAAGATCTGGGAGATTTGGCCAAATTGACAGATAAGAAAATTTTGACTTTTTGATATGAACACTAAGTTTGACTTTGGTGAACTTTGATCTTGATTAATTGACTGATGATGATGTATTAAGATGTAATGAGACTATATCAAGTAATCTTAACCACTAATGAACTGATTTGGGAGATTTGGGATTATAAAGTTTGACAGTGAAACTAAAATTGAGATTAAAAAGATAATTTGACTTTTTATGAAATGACCATGAGTTTTTATGGTTGTTCTAAGTTAGAGAGAATTGCAAAAATCGTCCCTAAAGTTTGGCCAAATTGCACGTTTCGTCCCGGAAGTTTGGAAAGTGCAAGGATCGTCCTTGTGGGAAACTTTTGGGGCAAAAATCGTCCCTGGCCTACTTCAAATGACTAAAATACCCTTGCCTCTATATTATTTTTCAGATTCTTACACAAATGGTCCCTGTGCTTCGCTAGGCTTTACAAATTTAGTCCTAATTTTTTTTTTTAATTTATTTATTTAACTATTAATATTAGTATTATTTTTTTTATACGTTTTCGTCCGTTTTTCTTACGTTTTTGTCCGTTTTTCTTACGTTTTTTCCGGTTTCATACGTTTTCATTCGTTTTTCTTACGTTTTTTTCCGTTCTTGTTACGTTTTTTTCGTTTTCATACGTTTTTGTCCGTTCTTGTCACGTTTTTTTCGTTTTCATATGTTTTTGTCCGTTTTTCTTACGTTTTTGTCCATTTTTCTTACGTTTTTTCCGTTTTCGTATGTTTTTGTCCGTTTTTCTTACATTTTTGTCCGTTTTTCTTACGTTTTTGTCCGTTTTTCTCACGTTTTTCTGTTTTCACACGTTTTTGTCTGTTTTCTCACGTTTTTTACGTTTTCATATGTTTTTGTCCGTTTTTCTTACGTTTTTATCCGTTCTTCTTACGTTTTTTCCGTTTTCATACGTTTTTCTTCAGTTTTTCCACTTTTTCGTCCGTGTTTACACTGTCCATCACCAACAAAAAATTTCCAAAAAAATTTTTCAAAAAAAAATTTAGAAAGAAAAAATTTTAAAAAGGTTTCCGAAAAAAAATTTGAAAAAATGGTTTTGAATTTTAAAATTCCAAAAAATATATTTTCGAAAAAAAATTTAAATAATTCGAAAATTTTTCTAAAAAAATATTTTTTTAAATATTTTTTCTAAAAAATATTCTTATTTTCAAATATTTTTCTAAAAAAATATTATTCGAAAAAAAATTTATTCGATTTTTTTTAAAAAGTATATTTTTTAGATATTTTTTTTAATTTTTTCTAAAAAATACCAAAAAATACTTTTATTTTCGAATATTTTAAGATGTTTTTCGATAAATACATTTTGAAATTTTTTTCAAATTTTTTTTTTCGAAAAAAAGAATTAGAAAATAAAATTTCGAAAAAAAAGTTGTAGAAATTTTTTTTAAAAAAAAATAGGAAAAAAAGTTTTTGAAAATAATTTTTTGAAAAGAATTTTATTTTTTAAAAGAAAAAATCTTTAGACTTCACCCAAAACAGAAAAAACGTAAGAAGAACAGACAAAACGTAAGAAAAACGGACAAAAACGATTGAAAACAGAAAAACGTGAGAAAAACGTACGAAAACGGAAAAAACGTAAGAAAAATGGACAAAAACGTATGAAAACGAAAATAACGTAACAAGAACGGACAAAAACGTATGAAAACGAAAAAAACGTAACAAGAACGGACAAAAACGTAAGAAAAACGAACAATAACTTATGAAAACGGAAAAAAAAGTGAGAAAAACGGACAAAAACGTAAGAAAAACGGACGAAAATGTATAAAAAAAATAATACTAATATTAATAGTTAAATAAATAAATTAAAAAAAAATTAGGACTTAATTTGTAAAGCCTAGCGAAGCACAGGGACCATTTGTGTAAGAATCTGAAAAATAATATAGAGGCAAGGGTATTTTAGTCATTTGATGTAGGCCAGGGACGATTTTTGCCCCAAAAGTTTCCCACAGGGACGATCCTTGCACTTTCCAAACATCCGGGACGAAACGTGCAATTTGACCAAACTTTAGGGACGATTTTTGCAATTCTCTCTCTAAGTTATTAGGACCTAATTTGACTTGATACAACAACAAACAATAGCAATGACACCCTGGAACACAGAGCAATCTCTTAAACCAAACACACTTATAAACAGATTCACATATGCATTTTCAAAGATTTTGCTGAATCAAAAGTGTAAAAATGATTCCAAAGGACTTAATTTGATGTGATGAGCTTATGTATGAACAAAAACACCAAGTATATCAGCAAACTCTCATGAATCAATACTATGCTATTTTGACAATACAAAATGAAAAACTGGGCACAATGAAATCTAAAGAACAAGCACTCAATTTTAAGCAACAACTTATCTAAGGGACACTAATTAAGCATACAAACACTGAGATAAGCTACTATAAGCAGTTGAACAGTAAAATCACAAAAATTATACTAAATTAACTAAAAATTATGATGAGACGAAAAGTGTACCGGTTTTAAGGGGTCATTTAAGCCCTAATTCGAGTAAATGTGATCAAATATTGCCCTAAATCGTTCCTTTTGTCATTTTAGGTACTTTTGAGAAGAATTCTGGAAAACATGCTAATTTGGACGTTTTTGGAGCATAAAAGTGAAGAAAACGACAAAGTCTCAAAAGAAGCTGGAAAACCTTCCTGACGGCGTCAGAGTCACAAGGTGACGCCGTCAGCTAACATTGACAAAGGAGTAAAATCAGATTACACTAGACGCCCTATGAAGAAAACAAGATGTTTACACCTGACGGCGTCAGGTGTTAGAGAAAGCAGGCCGTCAGGTGTAATGCTAAAGAGTGACGGCCCAAAGCACATTTACAAGTGACGACGTCAGAAGTAGATCTAGGCCATCCGAGAACCCTAATGACGGCGAGCTGACGGCGTCAGAACCCATAACCTGACGCCGTCAGAGTGTAAAATCTATATATACTTTTCTATTTTTCATTCATTAGTGTGGAACTTTTGGTGCAAGTTTGGGAAAAACCCTAAAGACGAATTTGGCTGTGTTTTCTAGGGTTTTTCACCCTTGAATCCTTCATGTTCAATTAAAGATAAGTCCTCACTTAAATTAATCAATATGTCTATGTGTTGGTTAATCATATCTTATGCTTGTCTTTCAATTAACATGCTAGGTTAAAAGTAAAGCATACCTCACATGTGTGGTGTTAAGAAAATCCACAATCTGATGAAAAAGAGGACCACTCTTGTCGTTTGACTTTTCCAAATTGGCCACTTGGTTGTGCTCATCTGCAAAGGTGATTGAAACCATGGTGTTCTTTTGAGAAAAACAGTTGTGTTAGTATCGAATTGAATGATTAACTTAGCCAATTGAGAAAAGAATATATATACTGCTAGGGTTTGAAGTAATGCGCAAGAAAGATTATCTATGGAAAAGATTTATCTTATAAAGATAAATTGGAATTAGGTAAGTAGATAATCTTAAATAAAATTTACCCTATTAATATGGAAAGCAGTTAGTTTTCTCAACGGCTAGTAAAATATTTTGTTACTGACACAGCAGTTGTAACGGCTAGTTCAACAGTGGTAAAAATTACACTGTCAGTGGAAACTGTGAACTAGCAGTGGAAATTTTTCACAAAAATTTTCAAGAGCAGTGGTAAAAATAAAGATATAAAAATTTGACTGCTCTCTTTATAGTTTTTAGCAAACTACCAGCTATCAACGGATTTGATATGTCTTTACCATGAGCCGTTTGCTATGGACTAGCCAACTCTTAATCATAAAGAATATGGTGAGTTGATGACCATATAGTTTTTGGTAAACTATCAACCGTAAACGGATTTGTTAAGTCTTTACCAGTAGCCGTTTGCTCTGGACTAGTTGATTCTTATGTGGATTAGACATGGTGAATCAATAACCATTTGTAGTGTATCTCAGTTATACACCTTTTATGATCAGCTCCCATTCTAAAAACCTGCAATGGTTAATTTAAAAANTTAATTGCAATTGTAGTTTTTGGGTTAGTTGACTAGCAACTTATTCCGCCCACTCCTCCAAAACCCAAGATTTTACTTGCTTTCATAAAAATATAAAAATACAAAAAATAATCTTCCTTCACCCTTAGACCTTTTAGAGTAGTTTTTCTAACCTAACGAACACTATTCCCTATGAGAGAACGATCAATCCCCCGTACTTACCACTACACTATACTACACCGACCAGGTACACTGCCTGGTGGGATTGCAAGCTTCTCAAGATCCCTTGAGAGGTAAAGCCTGTTGCGTGGTCGCAATCCCACGTCATCAAATTAAAAATTAAAACTTACAAGAGACCTTTGCTCAAAACAAGGCCAAATTTGCTCGAGGAGCTACTCTACAAGCTCCTAGCTTGTAAACAAGCTAGGTAAAAGTCCATCTTGCCCCTCCATTGTAGGCAACTTCCAAAAGCACTCCACTGTCCAATGCTAAGGTACCTTGTGATGTTTTTGTTTCTGATTTTTTTTCTTTTTATGTTTTCTTATTAATCTTAATAACCTAAGTGAGCTTATGGAACAGTAATACTAGGTTTAGAACATTGTTAAAGTAGGGATGAGCATGGTTCTGGAACCGGTTGGAACCGGAACTGGAACTGGTGGATCCGAGAACCGATTTTTCTGAAAAGTGGGAACCGAGAACCAAACCGAATATAGTTTTTGGTTCCGGTTCCGGTTCCAGTTCTTTTGGATCTACCCGTATAGGAACCGATTTTCTATTAAGCTAATAAAAAACACAAAAAATTAACAACTAAACTATAAACTTGAAAAATCAATCATTCTATAGTTACTTTCACTTGTTCATATTTTTAACAAAACAATAATGCATAACAATCCGGAAAACAAAATAAAATAACTTACAACTTTGTCCATCAAAATAACTAAGACCGTTTAGAGTTCCATAGTTTGTTTCTCTTTGTCTCTTCTGGTTAGTTTCTCTAATTGTTTTGATAATGATGAATGATCTTGGAATGTTATTAGGTTTAGATTAATTATTGATTTGTGGATGTTTCAGTGAATTAAAGATTAGGGTTTAGAGTGTTTGGCTTGATGGCTAGTAGGGATTTTTTATTTAATTATACGTAGGATTTGATTAATATTTTTATAACAAGTAAAAAAATTACATATTTTTATAATTATTGGATCTTTGGTTCTAGAACCGAGAACCAGTGGAACCGATCCGAACCGACCCAAGAACCGAAAAATCTCAAAATCAAGAACTGGAACTGGAACCATTGGTTCTGGTTCCAGTTCGGTTCTTCATGGTTCTGGTCCGGTTCTCGGTCCAGTTCCGGTTCTTTGGTTCTTTTGCTCATCCCTATGTTAAAGCCAAAAGAGAAAATTCAAATAAAAATGCAAAAACTGAATTAAAACTGGAATACTTGGAATTTTGATTAAAAGAAGATCAAATTACATTAATGAAACAGAGTACAAGCTTTTTGAAGTGATTTAAACAACTAAAGACTAATTTTACACTAATTCGACATTAACTACTTAAGCTAAAAGTTGCATACTTCTTCACAGCTTCAATGGCCCTTTTATACTTGAAAATTAGGGTTCCTTGGACTCTTGTGATCATATCCCAGCATTAATCTTGACCATTGGATGAGAGAAGCTTGATCCTGGCCTTTAAATCTCTTTGGCACCAAAAATATAAAATTGCAAATTGGGACTGTGATTGCAATTGGGGGGTGGTGGCATTTATGGTGGTTGTTTTGTTAGGTAGATGGGATGGTTTGGGCGGTGGGAGGTGATGAGCAAGTGGGGTGGTGGAGAAGAAAACCAGAGTTGGTTTCTGGTTTTAAAGGTGGGAGGGAAAGGATGTGGTCAAACTGGGTTTGACTGGGGGGGATTATTATAAAACGGGGTGTGGGTTGGATTGTGGTGATGGGCTTGTGGTAGAGTGGGCCTGGTGGGAGTTATAAGGGGTGTTGGGTTTTTATTTTTGTGTTGATAAATATGGTTCGTTTGGTTTGGCTTATATAAGACAAGGACCATTTATGTAAAAGCTGAAAGTTTAAGGGTGGGTTTTGTAACTTTTCCAAAGTTATCTCAAGGGCCATTCTTGCCAAGTGTAAATAATACAAGGATTATAGATGATAATTTCCAAAATTGAAATTCCCAGGGACTAAAATTGCCAATACTGAAACTACAGGGACCAATCTTGTAATTTCTTCAAACTTTTCACCCAGGGACTAATTGTGACAACTTGTGATTTTCCAAGGACCTTTGTTGACTTTTCTTCCAAAACAAATGCTCAGGGACTGATTTTGTCAAGTTTTGAAAGTTGAGGGACTGAATCTGCCAATTATGTAAACTTTGTTCGTTTTTCATCTGTTTTCAATCATTTTGCACCTGAAACATATAAAACACAATCCAGGGATATTTTCTGTATTTTGAGGCATTTCTGAGTGTTTTTAAATGTTTTTGCAGTTCAGATGGGACAAAAATGATGAGTATTTACACACTCATCAATCCCCCACACTAAACTATTGCTAGTCCCTAGCAATCCTTTATGAAAATTTAATGGATTTGATGTCTCTTTACCAAAAGCCATTACTTCTGGAGTAGCCAATGTTTTAGTATGATACTTTGGTACATTGATAACCAAATGATTTTTAGCAAACCATCAGCTATTAACGGATTTGATTTGTCTTTACCAAAAGCCGTTTGCTTTTGAACTAGCCAACTCTTTGATAGAATAAAATTATCATCTTGGTGAGTTGATTACCAATTATGGTTTTCCACTGCCTTTACCACAAGCCATAACCTTGTGGGCTAGTCAACTCTTCACTATCAAAGATATGGTGAGTTGAATACCATACAATTTTTAGCAAATTGCCAGCCATAAACGGATTTGAGATATCTTTACCTAGAGCCGTTTGCTCTCGGATTAGCCAGTCCTTATGTGGGTTAGACATGGTGGACTGATAACCATTTGTCGTGTTAGTGTAAAGCACTTCCAC
>LBNU01034264.1:11427-23706 GCA_014162995.1 Artemisia annua | reverse complement strand
TTTCGCGGGCGGACGAGGAGATGGAAGATCAAAAAGAAATGAATCATCCTCGTCATTCTCAATACCCGGTGGTATCGAGTCATCCGTAGCAAGAAATAGATCGACATCCTCTAAAAGAGGGTCACGAGACGGATTATTGGAAATAAGTAAAGAATTAATTTCAAAATTAAAGCACTCGTAATCCGGAAGAGAGAAATCAGCATGAATAGTGGGATTGCCACTACTCGTCTCTTCAAATCGAAAAATTTCAAGCTCGGGTAAAAAGTCACTATCCATATCGGGGATAGGAAATGAAGAGGTAATCATTGGATCAGAAGACGGAGTCGGATTTTTTAAAGCTTCGATTTTTGAAATAAGAAGATAGATATTGGATAATTTTTCACGAAGTAAATCATCTTCAATCTCATCGTCATTAAGGTCAAAATCCTTTATCTCCTCAAACTCATAATCGGAACGCGATTCCTCAACATCATCGAAATCTCCACAAGAGTCGTCATCATTCATAGTATACTCATTGTGAGAATCGGAATAACTTTCAACATCATCGTTCTCAACGTGATTTTCTTCAATCGGTAAAAGATTCGTATCAACAGTTTCAAAAGGAGGATTCGAATTAATAGCGATATTTTCGTCCGGAACATCCTCAACCGGAAGCGTATCATCATCATTCGAATTCAAATCCACGGAATTATCTTCAGATATATCAAGAGGAGTATTTTGAACAAATTCACTGTTAGAATTTTCCCCGGACTCACTTGGGATTGGGACAAGATTCTCAACACTAGACTTATTGAATTCGTCTGATTCCATTGCCGGAGTAGTGTTTAGAGGCTCGTCCCCCATTTTTAGAGAGTCCTCGGGTTCTACGGGAGAAACAACGGAAGCTTTGTGAGGATTAAGAATGATCGTAATTTTCTCATCATCGTCGTCGGAATCATAATAAATAAAAGATTTATAAGGATTAGACGCTCTCTCTTCAGCAAGTAACTCTGCAATAGACTTCTCACGAGGCTCGGAAGTTTGAGTATCATGATTATCCACCCACTTCCGTAACATCTCACTAAGGGATTTCATTTCCTCAATAACTTCATCCGAAATTTGAAACTTGTCGGGATTTTGTGGGGGTTGGTTAAAACCGTAAGAATCGTAACACGAATTAGGCTCGAAATAAGAATTATCAAACGATCCCCCATATTTTTCAAATTTTGACGAACTTTGAAATGAATCACCATTGTAATACGGTACTTGCTCATACGAGTTTTGAAAAGGAAGATTGAAATCGTTTTGAGGATAATTATCAAAACTCGAATCACAAGCGTAAGACGTTTCAGCACTCGGGACATAGCATATACAATTGACGTATCCACATTGATTACAAAAACATTGTCCACACGGTAATCCTTAGTCGGATGGATTTCCACAATTAAAGCAAGTGAACGAAGGTGGCGGTGGTGTTGGATAGTAATCGGGAACGTTTTGAAGGATTGATCTTTGAACATACGCGGGAGAATTACAAAACCAACAAACGCCGTCATGAATATCACTACCACATTGTTCACACGTACACCAAACACAAGAGCCTTCAAAGAACGGTTCTCCACACTTAACACAAAACGGATCCATAAGAATTAAACATAAGAGGGTATAGAAAGAATTATCGGTTTAGAGGATTAGAGAAGAAGAATTAAACGGATAAGAAGATAAGAAGAGTATTTTTGGATTTTATGACGTGAAAACGATTTAAGATAAAAGTAAAGAAAAATAAAAGTGAAAACCAATTTTGAAAAAGAAAATATTTTTGGGTTTTTGAGAAAAATGGAAATCAAAAGAAAAACAAAATTTGAAAAGAAAATATTTTTAGTTTTTATATAAAAGAAAACTTTAAAATCACAATATTTATGTATTTTTCTTTTGTTTTGTTATTATTATTTTTTTTGTGATCGATTCGTCACCCGAATTCGTTTCCTTCAAATCTACTCACAACGAGGGAGTTGGTTGTAGAATATAATTAAAGTAATCCGAAACCGAGTAATTTCACAATCTCTTTTTGCGTTCGAACTTATTTAGTTTACAACACCCCTCCTTCAACGGAAGAGCGAGGATGTTTATTATATTTTTGGTATTTTGCAAACACTTTAGGAAAAGTGTTTAATATTTTTGATTTTTTACTTTTTATATAAGAAAATATATACAAGGAAGGTTTTTCAAAAACAACGATTTTATCAAAAGCGAAAACCAAAATTCACTTCAACCTTCCCCGGCAGCGGCGCTAAAAACTTGATGTGTCGTGTATAGTATAGTATATATCCAAGTAATTTCTCAACAAATAAGAAATTACTCGGGTCATCTCGTTAATCGTGATTTGAGAAACCGTGTTTGTGAAAAGTGAAAAAGTGAAAATAGTGAAATTGAAATTCAAATAGTGATAAGGAATGACTAATAATGCAAAAAATACAAGTTATATATGCACAAATATCTAAAAACTAAAAACAGAAATTCAAACGCTAAGTTTAAAAGTAACGTACAAAATAAAATGCGACTTTTATTGAAAAATGATCCTAAAAATGTGAAACAATTTTCTAAAAATCTTAAACAACTAAAAAGAATTTTGAGAAAAAGAAAAATATTTTTTTTTGCTTTTTATTTATTTAATATGAATTAAAAACTATTTTTGTATTTTTATTTAATAAAAGAAAATCAAACTAATTTTAAAATGAAAATTTTATTCTACAAATTATTTTTTTTTTTAAATCTTAATAAACTGAAAATGAAAATCAAAAATAAATCCAGAAAATATTTTTGTCTTTTTGTGATTTATTTTGTATTTAAAAAATGATTTATTATTCTAAAAACTATTTAAAAATGAAAAGAAATAGTAAAGCAAGCCAATTAAATCTGAAATTTTTACAGAAAATCTAAAATAATATTCTAAAGCTGCTGTAGAAAAAACTTTTTGAAAAATAAGCCAGAAGTGCTTATTTGAGCTTAAAAACAGCTTATTCAAGTGCTTATTAATAAGCACTTGAAACTAAACTTTATGAAATTGATTTAGAAAGGTTCTAATGCTAAAAAAAACTCAAACAAATCAAACCAGACCAAAGTGAATACAGATTCATGCATATGCAGCCAAAAAGCTATGAAATAAGCACTTAATGAACCAATTTAAGCACAAAAAGGTGTCCAATTAGCACAGGATTTAGTACAATTGTACAAAGCATAAACACATGAAACGAAACTCAAATCAAGCAAATGAACTCAGAAATCAGGCCAAATGAGACAAATGCACTAATCATAGAAATTCAGCAAAAGCACTAAATGAGACCAACTTGCAGACAAGAAATAAGCAGTCTAAAAAGCTGTTACCTACAATCTAAGAGGGGCAAAAGCACAAACACCAACCAGTTAATACAAAAATAGCAAAAGCCCTATCATGAACATCCAATTTCTATTCTAATTAGAGCCTAGATCAGCAACTGAAAACACTGTCTATGCTGACTTTATTCTATGCTGACTTTTCTATATTTTCCTACACAGTTGACTTTTATGAGATTTAATCTACTCTAGTTGATTTATTATGATGATTCAAGCTTGACTGATACTAAATTTCACTTAATAAGCTACTTATGCAATATGTAGAAAAAGCTAGCAATATAATCTTACCACAGTTAACTGTGGTAAGATTATACAAGTAACTTTGACTATTTATGAAGTGACTTACCTATATTAATGCTAATCTGAGCTACATATCATGTATGTAAGCAACTGAGATCAAAAATTCCACAAGCTAACAACCATAACTCTCAGCAATGTACAGATCCAAACACTCTCTTAAAATCAGTTTTTACTTAGCAAAATGAGATTTAGGCTACAAAATTACATAACAATGATCAAATCATGTCACATGTCATTAATAGAAGCCAGATTAACAGATAACAACAACAAACAACAGCTAGAGAACATTATTACAGATTCAAGCTAGATGAAGGTAGTAAAATAAAAAAAACAGTTAAATGGAATAGTTGCACAAATGAGTAAACAAGCATAAACTCTACTAATTCTACTAAAACATGATCAATTAAAAGCAATCAAACAACAACAACTATACTAACACAGATAAAACTCAAAGCTTATGAAATGGAATTGCTGAACTAAAAGTGAAATTAAGGACTTACAGATTCAATACCCTAACTGACATAAGGTATTTATTTCCACAAGGCCTATCTTTAAGATAGGCAAACATCATTCAGAAACCATTAGCTACCCTTATTGAATCCAAAATCATCATTTCACCCTTGTTGACTTTCATTGACCATACTCTAGTTAACTAATATGAAGTAGAAACTGAGCTACAATCCTCACTACAAGCTGTGATTGATCTTGAAAACATGTAAATGAAGATTAAACACAGATTTGGAAAATCAAATTGCTTAGAATTAAATGAAAACTAAACTTTATTAAAAACTTGAAGTGATTACAATTTGAAAGCTGTAAGAGTAACAATAAGCTGTGAAATGTTTATAAAAAGCTAACTGATTACACTGAGATAGCTAGACTATACTACTACTACTCCTAACCTACACTAGCTAACTAACTAACTCCCTCCATGTGGTGAGTGAGGAGCTATATATAGCCTGAGTTCCCTGGCTTGGCAGAAGGATCCAGAAACAAGCATCTCCATTAAATATTCTTTTTAGATTCCATGTGACAATCTCGAACCAATCAGAGCCCTTTAATTGATCCAATGACGCGTCTTAGCCATTCACAATCATCCACGTGCCATTCCCTTTGTCAGATGTGTCAGGGGTATGGATAATTGTCCATTGTACCCTTAATACGAGGTTAATTGTGGTGGAAGTGGGTAATTGTGAGGAAAAGTAATTTAGGGTTCATGTGTGTATGCTGGGGTGAATTGGGGAAAAGGGAATTGGGGGTAAAAAGAGGCGCATGTGTGTTTTTTTTAATATTATTTTGATTTTGTTATTAATGGGTTGACCGGGTTTTATAAAGGAATTGGGTTCCGGGTTATGATGGGTTGTGGGTTAAAGGTTTTGTTGGGCTTGTGTGGTGATCCAGTATATTGGGTTGGGTTTATGTTTTTGGCAGATTTTTGAGGTTAAGTTTAGGATTAGTGATAGTTAAAGTATTAACTATAGGGACCAATTTGGTAACTTCTGAAAATTCCGGGATTACTTCTGCCATTTCCTCAAAATAAATCCAAGGGTTCTTTTGACATCTTCATAAACTTCAAGGACCATTGTTGACTCATCGAGCTCAAATTATGATTTATCTTTAAAATCCCTTCCCGGTCTCGGCTTTTGCTACTCTTTCCAATTCCCGTGCCTCTGTTGTCGTATTTGCTTGTTTTTGTCCATTATTCACATATCCGTACCTGCACATTCAAAAGCACAAAAACAACACGAATTTGGCATCTATGGTCGGGTTTTTGGTCGTTTTGGTCCGTAAATTAGGTATAAAAGTATGTGTAAAATAACACATACCACCCACTTTTAGCTTTGAGGGCAATACTGACTTGCAACCATGATGGAGGTAAAGATCGTAGAAACTTCGCATTGCAGTCTTCATTGTCTGGTTTTGCCTTAATCTGGTTTAACTGACTCAGAATTCTCTGAAATCTGTCATACCCCTTGTGGATTCCCTCTTCCTCTGAGATCTGAAACTCCTGAAACTGTTGTTTGAGCATGGATCTCTTCATCCTCTTTGATTCCTCATTGCCACCAAACCTTGCTTTAATAGCCATCCAGATGTCCTTTGCATCGTCCATGTAGTGGAAATCACCTATATGTTCATCTGGGATAGCTTGAAGGAGAATAGTTCGAGCCTTGTTCTCTCTTTGAACTGATAAAACTTCTTCAGCAGATGTAGGAGCCACAAAGGTCAGATGACCATCAGCATCTCTGGTGGTCTTCCTTAACTTGTTACCATTAAGAACTACCTGCCACATATTGAAATCAATATTAGTGATCCAATTCTGCATCTTCATGGCCCACAAGTCATAATCCTCCTTCTTGAGATAGGGAAATTTTGCATTGCTGTTGGTGAGGTTGAGTTGATGTAGTGTTGTAGCATTGATTGGTTGAGTGACTTCTGAATCATCAGATGATCCTGGCATGGTGTTGATTGTAAGAGTTGGAAAAAGAAAGTTGTGTAAATATCACAGAGACTCCCCCGAGGCTCTGATACCACTTGTTGAAACTAAGACCTTGATAGATCTTTGAGCCTTTGGATCGTTAGCAATGTCTGTGTAATCACAAACACTCTAAAAGAGAATCTCTACTACTTGTACTGTTTAGCGGATTTATAAGTACAAGCACAACACAAATACTAACAATGCTTTGATCCTCTATGGATCGTTTATTATCAACTAATGATGTTCTTCTCAAAACGTACATAATGTATTAGCAAGGATTCCTTTTATACTACAAGGAACCCTAACCCTTCTTACAAGAATCAAATAACAGCAAAACATTAAAAGATATTCTACATATCTTGTCCTAGAATAAACTAAGTCTACATTCTACGGATTAACTATATCCGCAGAATCTTCTCATCCGCAGGAACACTTGTCAGCAGAAACCAGCAAAGCTATCCGCAATATCCTTTCAGCAGCATTCCTCAGCAGTAGTTTCTAGAATTCCCAACACCAATCACTGAATCATTCAAGCGTTTCCAAAAATACAATTTCAATCTCGCTGGGACATAACGACCCGGGAATACACTGTGCTTGCACCGGATCATAAATTGATCTCTCCTCTCTCAGATTTTACTTGTTGACCACACCTGGTTGACTGGTTAGTTTGGGAGGAGTCAAATTTTGGCGCCGCTGCCAGGGAGGTTGTTGCGTGTTTTCAAAAATGTTTAAGTTTAGCGATTTTCAAAACCCTCCTTGTACAAATTTCACCACTTTGTAAATTTTTGTAAAAATCTTAATCATATCAGAAAAAAGTCATTAACACTTTTCCTAAAGTGTTAACAACACAAGAAAAAAAATCAAAAACAACAAAACAAATCGTGAAGTTAAATTACTTCGTTTTCTTTAAGATTACAACCTATACAGGTGGAATACGGAAGTTCTGACATTAAATTGCGAACTGAAAAGAGATCCATTCTTTCTCTTCCGCCACCCTGCGAGTAGTCTTAAAGGAACGATTTCGGTTAACGAATCGATTCCAAAAAATATTTCCAAATGTTTTTTCACACACACCCACAAAAAGCCAAAAACATTTGCTGTTTTCTTGTTAATAAATACATAAGATATTACCACCGCAAACCAAGGCAGAATACTACCCAACTGAGAGTATGACCATTAATAAGTTCCCAAACAAAAGACTAAAACTTGCCATTGTACTCTTGTGAATTGGTGTACCTTTTTCAAAGAAGCCATTCATATTGTGGTTATTGGTTTAAGTTCACTGTCGTTTTGCCTCGGTCTTGTTTTAATTGTGATTGTTTTTAGTGCATGCGCACTCGTTCCCAAACAAGGCGTAATCGTCGAAGAAGCGTAGCTGAATTATATAATGTTGTCGAAGAGACAAAACCCGTTATCATGCCAGACGACGAGCCACCACCACCACCACCCCCTCCCAAGGATAACCCAGAACCCGACCTCCGAACAATGGAGGAGCTGTGTCAGCCCACCATGCAAGGGAGGGGAGGACACATTGCACCACTCACTATTGAAGCCACAGATTTTGGACTCAAGCACCACATGATCCAGAAAGTCCAGAATTTGTGCCAGTTCCACGGTTTACCCGGTGACGATGCAAACAAGCATCTCGATAAATTTTTAACCGTCACCCAGAGTATGAAGCAGAATAGTGTCACCGAAGACGGTCTTCGCTTATATCCCTTGCCATATTCTCTCACTCATCATGCTACTGCCTGGTTTGATCGTATCCCGAAGAATTCGATCCACACTTTTGATGAAATGGTTACCAAATTTTTAGCAAAATATTTTCCACCATCCATGGTAACAAAATTGAGAAATGATATTAGCAACTTCAGACAGCGTCCCGACGAGTCCTTATTTGAGGCATGGGAATGCTATAATCTTGCAATTGATTGATGTCCTAATTACAACATGCTTCTTGTCACCATCATACATACCTTCTATAATGGTTTGACACTTCATCAATGTGACACGATCAATGCTGCTGCTGGAGGGACTTTCACGAAAAGGACCCCCGAAGAGTGCTACGATCTTATTGAAAACATGACTGCCCACCATAATTTTTGGGATTCCTCAGCTGAGAGGAATGATTCATGTAAATCTGTCACTCCAGCCTCTAATGAAATGGCTGCTCTCACCAAGAAGCTCGATGATTTGTCCACTGCGATTCTACGGATGCACCAGACGAATCAAAATCATCAAGTTAGAGCTGTCAGTCAAAGTTGTGAAACATGTGGTGGTCCACATCCATATACTGAGTGCCCAGCCACCGGTGGCTTTGCTCATGAGAACGTATATGCTGCTCAAGGTTCCTACAATACGGGGGGTAACTCTTACCAACCACAGGGGGACCGTAATCTCTTAAGCTATTGTTCCAACAATTACCTTGGACCTCCCGGTTTAAATCAGTCTCAAAACCAAAATGCTCAAAACCGAAACCAAAATTTTCATCAAAATCAGAACCAAAATCGAATGAACCAAGGTTTCCAAAACCAAGGGAATTTCAATTCCGGTCAAAACCAGGGCTTTCAAAACCAAGGAAATTTTAAAAGAAATCAAGGTCAGGGTAATCAGGGTAATAATTTTCATAATCAGGGAAATTTTCATCAGGGAAATAATTTTCAGGGTAATAACAACTACAATCAAGGAATTTTCAAAACAACCGTGCTCAAAATTTTCCTAACCGAAATCAAAACGTTGTTCAACCCCAATCTTCCTCCGATGAGTTGTTGAAACAATTCATGAAATCACAAGAGGAAACAAATCGGTTATTGGTCAGCCAAATCTCTAAACTTAAGAAGTCGTTAAATGATCGACCCTCGGGCTCAGGAACACTTCCTAGCAACACGGTCGCTAACCCGAGGGGCAATGTTAAGGCGATCACCACCCGAAGTGGAGTTTCATATAATAGACCCATGATTCCTTCTACCTCTTCTTCTCTTCCTCCCAAGGTAGCGGAACGTGAACCTGAGGTCACTACGGACACGGTGCTTCCTACTAATAACGGAGGTACCAACGACGTCCACCCTCAAGTTGCCCCGGTCCCGAAACCCAAAACCAAACCTGGAGTTGTTTTTGAACCTCCAGTGGCTCCCGTTGAAAAACCCAACCCTAAGCCTTCAATTCCTTATCCTTCACGTTTAAACGATCAAAAGCTCCGTGAAAAGGCTAGTCATCAAATGGAAAAATTCCTCAAAAATTTTCAAGAATTACATTTTGATATAAGATTTGCGGATGCTATTCTTCTGATGCCAAAGTTTGCATCAACAATTAAGAACTTGTTAAACAACAAGGAAAAACTCTTTGAAATGGCAAAAACTCCTTTAAATGAAAACTGCTCTGCAGTTTTGTTAAAACAGCTTCCCGAAAAGCTGGGGGATCCCGGGAAATTTCTCATGTCACATGTTATTAATAGAAGCCAGATTAACAGATAACAACAACAAACAACAGCTAGAGAACATTATTACAGATTCAAGCTGGATGAAGGCAGTAAAATAAAAAAAACAGTTAAATGGAATAGTTGCACAAATGAGTAAACAAGCATAAACTCTACTAATTCTACTAAAACATGATCAATTAAAAGCAATCAAACAACAACAACTACACTAACACAGATAAAACTCAAAGCTTATGAAATGGAATTGCTGAACTAAAAGTGAAATTAAGGACTTACAGATTCAATACCCTAACTGACATAAGGTATTTATTTCCACAAGGCCTATCTTTAAGAAAGGCAAACATCATTCAGAAACCATTAGCTACCCTTATTGAATCAAAAATCATCATTTCACCCTTGTTGACTTTCATTGACCATACTCTAGTTAACTAATATGAAGTAGAAACTGAGCTACAATCCTCACTACAAGCTGTGATTGATCTTGAAAACATGTAAATGAAGATTAAACACAGATTTGGAAAATCAAATTGCTTAGAATTAAATGAAAACTAAACTTTGTTAGTGGGCTTGATAACCTCACCATTGATGATCTCTACAACAAGCTCAAAAGTCTTGAGCCTGATGTTCGAACTCACACTCGTTCATCCACTCCAACTTACTCAGCTTTTGTGAGCACCACGTCCAATAAGTTGACTTCTGTTGCAAGCCCATCTTCATCAGCATCATCAACCTCCTACGTCACTTCTAGACAAACATCTCACTCCCAGTCTAGTAATGTGATGGAAGACATGTTTCAGTCTTTTGTTGCTGAGTATGAAGATCTGCAGCAACTTACCTATGAGGATTTTGATCAAGTTGACCCATTAGATTTGGAGGAGATGAACCTGAAATGGCAGATGGCTATGCTCTCAGTGAATGTCAGGAGATTTGAGAAGAAGGCTGTGAGGAAGTTTGGCTTCAAAGCAAGAGATCCAGCTAGATTTGATAGAAAGAAGGTCAAGTGCTACAATTGTGGTCAATTCAGTCATTTCTCCAGAGAGTGCCAGAGTAAGAAGAATGATGATGATGTAAGGTATTCTGCCTATCAGCAGAAACAGGTTGGAGCTGGAGAAGAAAAAGCAATGATATCTCTGGATGAGTATGTGAACTGGAAGATACATGAGCCTGAAAGTGATGATGAGAAGAGTCATGATACTGAGCAGAGTGGCATGCTGGCTTGGTGTGACACACAGGATGAGCATGATCAGTTTGCCTTTATGGGCATCTCTCAGGTACATAACTGTGTTTTTGGTTGTAATGATAAATATAATGATCTTAAGGAAGCTTATGATGACATGAAACCTAAGTACAATGAATGCTTTGTAGCTCTTCAAGCTTACAAAGATGCTTTAAAAACCTTAGAGCAACAGAAATTATGGTTTCAAAAGAATCAGATTGCTTATAAAGAAAAGATAAGAGTGTTGGAAAGAGATTTAACTAATGCTTTAAATGAGTTAAAATATTCTGAAAAAGAAAAAGCTAGGGTAGATTTAGAAAAACAAGAATTACAAGAGAAGCTAGATAATGAGGTGGATAGGCATAATAAATGGCTAATTTCAGGTGGTAAGTTAGCTGAATTACTCTATAGTAGTCAATCTGTAAAATCTGAGATAGGATTAGGTTTTCAGAAGTATGTTGGTGTAGAGGCAATCAATGATATAAGGAACTCTACACCAGCAGGGTTAGCAAATTATGTAAAAGAAGGAGATTTACATGCTGTCAATGGACCTATTAGAGGAGAACACATGCCTACCACTAAGACCTCAGACTTTGATGGATCACACCATCTCTATGGCAAAAAGTCCAATGACTTGCCAGACCCTACTTGTAACACTAATGACTTTGTCTCTTTTTCTAACAGTGACAAGTCCTCAGACCAAGGGTCTACCATTTATACCAGCTGTGATTCAAGTGAAAAGTCTGACCTTCCCAAGACCCCACCCAAGCATACACCCAAGTCTGTTAGAGTTGCTGCTGATGAACCAAGTTCTGACACAGCTTCACTTGAAGACTTGACATTTAATTCTCTACAAGACAATGTTTTTAATATTGTGCAAAACAATTCTGATAATGTTTGTGGTTTGAATACTTCTGCTTGTTTTGGAACATCTTCTATTTTGAATAAATCTTCTAAAAAGAAGAAATGTTTTGTGTGTGGAAGTAAATTTCGTTTGATTAAGGATTGTAATTTTCATGAGCAGAGAATGGGTGTGTATGCTAAACAGACAAGACCTAGACCAAAGTGGAAAAATGTTACTAATATACCCCCTTATGTTCCACAAGCAACTTCCCAAACCAGCAGATCCAATCCTGCTGATAAATCAGTTTCTGCTGAAAAGTCAGTTCCTGCGGATAGACCTGTTTCTGCTGGAAGACCTTTTCCACCCAGTAGGAAAAGACAAGTTGCTAGACCATTCTATAGACCTAATAATTCTTATTTTTCGAATGGTTTTTGGCCTAGTTATTATCACCCAATGTATATGGGGTGGGGGACACCATGGGATTCTGCTGTTAAGCCCTCAGCAGGTTGTTCTTGGAACTATATGGGACCAAATTTTCAAAACAGACCCAAGAACAATGGTGGAACTTATATATCTCCATGGCCTAACAATTATGATCCACAAGGCAGACTCAAGTCAGTGATGACTTGAGTCTC
>LBNU01034263.1:46599-66872 GCA_014162995.1 Artemisia annua | reverse complement strand
TCGAGTATAGATCACTCAATACCTTGTTAATGAACAACATAGTCAGTCAACCTCTTACCTTTTGTACTCGTCAGAAATTGCAAACACCCTCGTACCTTTTACATAAAGTTAGATTTAACATCAAAAAAATCGAGTGATAGTAATATCCAACAGC
Organism: Artemisia annua; assembly: GCA_014162995.1. Classification (NCBI taxonomy): domain Eukaryota; kingdom Viridiplantae; phylum Streptophyta; class Magnoliopsida; order Asterales; family Asteraceae; genus Artemisia; species Artemisia annua. Next base: position 66,718 of record LBNU01034263.1, on the reverse strand, counting down.
TTGTAACGTTGGATAAATATTAAATTAAGTACCAATGCCTTCTCATTATAGTTTCATTTTCTCATACTCAAGTCCACAAAAAATAATGGATTAATTTACAAAATAGGGGCCACGATATGTTTAAATTTTATTTAGGCCCAGTTCATAGCCAAACCCAAATACCCGTCCAACACTCTAAACTTCTGTAACCTAATCGTTGATAACCCTAAACTGTTATAGCACCCGCCCCCATTTTTCTTCTCTCCACCAAACACAGTCACACACACACATCAACACCAACACTTCACTCGTTGACCTTACTACTCGCGCCTATTGGAATAACATATGCTATTTGATCAAGATAACCATCAGGACCTTGAGAAAAATGTGTTCCTCCACCCGGGAACCTAAAAACGTTGCCATCATATTCTATCCAATTTTGAGCAGCGTTTTCAACTGTCAAGATCCGAGCACCTCTATTTCATGTTATACTCAGGTGACTTCGAAGAGGCAATAAAACCAAGACCAAGACCACGGCTTCATGGTCCTTTGGAGGGCTCGGGTAGGTTCGACACGTTTTTAGGTTTTGGTTTTGGTCTCGAACGATAAGATAATCAGTTTTGTTGTTGGTTTTGGAATATGATTTTGGCTCGACATGGTATAATCATTTTTGTTTTTTTCTTTTTCGGATATTAAAGGAGGTTGTTTTTAAAAAGATCTATGATGGTTGTTTTTTGAATGATTGAGTACTTGGAAAGATATTCGAATCAAAAACTGAGATCTATTGTTGTTTTGTATTTTATATTTCCATTGGTGTTGTGACCGTGGTTGTTGGATCACCATCGGNTCGTCAGAAATTGCAAACACCCTCGTACCTTTTACATAAAGTTAGATTTAACATCAAAAAAATCGAGTGATAGTAATATCCAACAGCTTGTAACGTTGGATAAATATTAAATTAAGTACCAATGCCTTCTCATTATAGTTTCATTTTCTCATACTCAAGTCCACAAAAAATAATGGATTAATTTACAAAATAGGGGCCACGATATGTTTAAATTTTATTTAGGCCCAGTTCATAGTCAAACCCAAATACCCGTCCAACACTCTAAACTTCTGTAACCTAATCGTCGATAACCCTAAACTGTTATAGCACCCGCCCCCATTTTTCTTCTCTCCACCAAACACAGTCACACACACACATCAACACCAACACTTCACTCGTTGACCTTACTACTCGCGCCTATTGGAATAACATATGCTATTTGATCAAGATAACCATCAGGACCTTGAGAAAAATGTGTTCCTCCACCCGGGAACCTAAAAACGTTGCCATCATATTCTATCCAATTTTGAGCAGCGTTTTCAACTGTCAAGATCCGAGCACCTCTATTTCATGTTATACTCAGGTGACTTCGAAGAGGCAATAAAACCAAGACCAAGACCACGGCTTCATGGTCCTTTGGAGGGCTCGGGTAGGTTCGACACGTTTTTAGGTTTTGGTTTTGGTCTCGAACGATAAGATAATCAGTTTTGTTGTTGGTTTTGGAATATGATTTTGGCTCGACATGGTATAATCATTTTTGTTTTTTTCTTTTTCGGATATTAAAGGAGGTTGTTTTTAAAAAGATCTGTGATGGTTGTTTTTTGAATGATTGAGTACTTGGAAAGATATTCGAATCAAAAACTGAGATCTATTGTTGTTTTGTATTTTATATTTCCATTGGTGTTGTGACCGTGGTTGTTGGATCACCATCGGAACTGCTAAAACAACAACTAACCACCCAAGCTCGAAACACCACCTCTTAAATTAAGATTCGGCGGTGTCGGCGGCAGTAACAGTTGATGTTGGCAGTGGTTCGTTGGCAGTGGCGGTGTAAGAATCTGTTGTGAGCCTTCTGAATTGTGCTATTTATAAGGGAGTATATAATCTTCAATGGAGTTGAAAAGGTTAAACAATAAATATGATTTGTAATTAAAAAGAAACAATTGAAAGCATATGGTTGTTATACGCCTGTTCATATGCTGGCAATTACCCTCCATTAATATCCAGAAGAAAGTAAAGGGTGCATTGCGAAATACTAAATGACCTAAACTTGTTTCTACCTCTTTAGCAACTATCTTCATAACTCCACATTTAATATTAGGACTCAATCTTATAGTATTATAGATAGATATTTATAAATTCTTGGAATGACATAAACTAATAAAGTAATCTAATGCTACTTCAATCTGAATATTTATGTGTTCTTTGAATGACATAAATAAATGAAGAAATAATGTTGTTTTACATTATTGTGAAGTAGTAAATTAACTTGAAAATACTATTGAAATCAAGAGATGGTGTTCATGATTACTTTAGTTAACATGTTTATGTTTCATTGTAAAGATATAAACATAAAGTATTTTAATTGTTACAAGACTTATAATAAAGTAAGACGTTAGCTTGTTATGTTTTTTAATTAAGACATATACATGAAGTCGTTAAATTATTGAATGACTTATAACGTATAGTGGGATTATAACAGTTTATGTTTTCTTGTGGAGACATAGACATGAAGTGACTTTGACAAAAGTACTTGTGTTATAAAGCATGTAATTGGCTTGATAATACTTTTATACCATTAAAAGAACTTAGTTGGTAAATAGACAAGTCAAAAGGAATATGATTATCTTAAATATTGTTATATTGTATTACAATATTAATCCTAATGAAATACAAAATGTTTATGGTATGTTCAGTTAGGAGAATCAAACTTTTGTTATAATTGTTTGATTAAAGATAATAATGACTTCTTTTTTTCCAAAAGTTATCAAGGTTAGAAAATTGAGTATAGATTGAATATACTCAATAAGACTCCAACCTAGAAGATTAATAAGACACCATCATATGATGGAATGTGATGAATCACATTAAGTCTTAAGTTGAAGTTCTGAATTTTTTCAACTGCTTATGAAGAGGTTATTAACAAAGTAAAGTCAGAAACTATCAATATGTATTTGTAATATCCCAAAAGAGAACATTGTATTGTTGCTCTATTTGCTAAGAATTTATTGATAGTCTTTAAATTACTAAAAGCAAGTGGGAGTTTTGATATTTAAAATATAAAATTACCAGATACATAATCTTCTAAAATAAACTAGTAAATATCATAATGAGGCTAGCCATAAAAATGTTAAACTTCAAGATGATGGAATTCTCATTCATAGATCCGCAAGGATATCTCAGATATTTGATTAATATGTTGAGAATTATTTTATGATACATTACCAAATATGGAATTGGGTAAAGTACAAATGCTATGAATGATAAAGATGCTGTCCATAAAGATAATCAATTTTTAAACTTGGTTTTATCTTATTAGTTAGACTAGATAATGAAGATGAGTTTATCCAAAGATAAGGTAAACCTTGTGGTTTAAATCTTTGGATAGAAATCATATGGACAATGTTGTACAAGTATTTAATGCATGTCTTATGACAAGATTATTAATCACATTTAAGCAATTAATTGTGATTGAATATTCTATCATAAACACATTAAATATATAAAGATTAAGATTGTCATATTTTCATTAATATGAAAATGTCAATGGAATATCAAAACTCTTTCTTAAGAGATTACTTGAGCGAGGACAATAATTAATCAAAAGGAGTTATGAATTCAAATAAATCTTTGGAAGTGTACAAAGTGCAATAATCCATAAATGGATAATGCATGTGATGAGACGAAAAGTGTACCCGTTTTAAGGGGTCATTTAAGCCCTAATTCAAGTAAATTTGATCAAATATTGCCCTAAATCGTTCATTTTGTCATTTTAGGTACTTTTGAGAAGAATTCTGGAAAACATGCATATTTGGACGTTTTTGGAGCATAAAAGTGAAGAAAACGACAAAGTATCAAAAGAAGCTGGAAATCCTACCTGACGGCGTCAGAGTCACAAGGTGACGCCGTCAGCCAACGTTGACAAATGAGTGAAATCAGTTACACTAGACGCCCTATGAGGAAAACCAGATGTTTACACCTGACGGCGTCAGATGTTAGAGAAAGTAGGCCGTCAGGTGTTAACTTAAAGAGTGACGGCCCAGAGCAAAATAAAGAGTGACGGCGTCAGAAGTAAATCTAGGCCATCCGAGAACCCTAATGACGGCGAGCTGACGGCGTCAGAACCTATAACCTGACGCCGTCAGAATGTAAAATCTATATATATTTTTCTATTTTTCATTCATTAGTGTGGAACTTTTGGTACAAGTTTGGGAAAATCCCTAAAGACGAATTTGGCTGTATTTTCAAGGGTTTTTCACCCTTGAATCCTTCATGTTCAATTAAAGATAAGTCCTCACTTAAATTAATCAATATGTCTATGTGTTGGTTAATTATATCTTATGCTTGTCTTTCAATTAACATGCTAGGCTAGATTTTTCTTGTGTTTGCTTAGATCTAATGAAACCTAACTATTAATTATTGGTTGATTGGTGTGTTATTACTTTGTTGGGATGAATGTTTCATCAATGTTAGGCTTAAGAAAACTGGCAATACTCCTATATGGTAACATGCTTGAACGTCTTAAGAAACATGTAACTAAGGCATACTAGGTTATTAAGGTAGTATTTAACGCATGAGCCACTGTTTACAATCCCTATGATTATTTGTACGCATTGTTGTAGGAGGAGATAAGAGCTCATAGAATTGGGAGATATGTATGCCACCCCATGAATTGTTAAGGAATACACCCGTCATCCACGCAAGTAATACATACACCAATTAACCGGTAAAAGATAGTTAGGGAGTAAGGAAGTCTAAGTAAACACATTTGTCTCCATATAAGTTTTCACAACCATAATAGTTTAGTTATTTTATTTTTATTGCAATTGTAGTTTTTGGGTTAGTTGACTAGCAACTAATTCCACCCACTCCTCCAAAACCCGAGATTTTACTTGCTTTCCATAAAATACAAAAATCCAAAAATAATCTTCCTTCACCTTTAGACCTTTTAGAGTAGTTTTTCTATCCTAACGAACACTATTCCCTGTGAGAGAACGATCAATCCCCCGTACTTACCACTACACTATACTACACCGACCAGGTACACTGCCTGGTGGGATTGCAAGCTTCTCAAGATCCCTTGAGAAGTAAAACCTGTTGCGTGGTCGCAATCCCACGTCATCAGCATGCATCTAGGAGCTTATTCTTATGTTTAATTATTAAATCTATGTTTTGATTTATAATTGAAATAAGATAATTTCTAAGTATTCCTAAAAGCTAGTGGGAGTATTATGTTTAATTTCCTAAATCATATATGTTGTAAAACATATAAGAAGTAACATTCCATATAAGTAAAATGTTAAGTCTTAGTTTGGATATGAAACTTTACTTGAAGATTTAGAAAATATGACATACAACCTTGGAATGAATGTTTATTTACATAAACATATGCGGTAAATGAATCTAATGGAACACGATATATCATTTAGAATATCTATGAATATGTAAAACATGAATAAAACCTAAGTATGATTCGAGGATTTTTCATGTACATCATGTTATTGTTGTATCATGCTTATATATAAGATGATTTGACAACATTGATATCTAATTGAAAGTTATTAGATAACTTGTGTAATGAATATTCTAAAGGAATATGTTTGGATATAGAATCACATCCTCAGCCTGGAATAGCTTCCAGATTCTATAGATGAACATTTTTTCAAATAGTTGTGAAAATTGTCATTGCTAACAAACTTGAATATTTGGAAGACATCAAACATTACACAATAGATATTAATGTTTACGGGAATTGTAAATAGTATATTGCTGTTTGCATACAATGATGCTAATGAAATTGAGATGACACTCAATACTAGTCATGGTAAGGATTTCATCCTTAGCCATATGTACTAGTTGTGCTTTCTATAAGCATAGTTGCATTATACATTAAAGAATAAGAATACTTTAAACTTTAAAATATTTTAGAAGTTTGATTTTCATAAATTAATGGTTAAGGATGTCACACATTTTATGAAATATTATGTAGCATTATCAAAATAGTAAGTATGCACATATAAGAACTTCACTAGTTGAATTCTTAAATAAGTATTCTCAAAATTCCGATAGATCAAAGTTGGATGATTTATGTTTTGTCAACAAGTATGAATGCCATTACTTGAGATATAATTCATCAACTATAGTTATCATGCATTGATCTATTTAGTATTTGGATAAGGGATGTTAAACAATTATTATTTATAATGAATTAAAGTACTTGGTACGCTTGTTTTCATTAGTAATAAATTGTATCCTATATTTACATGTTTAAATCCGTGAATAAATGTTATTTTAAATTGTCCGTTGTTGGTTTATAATATGGGAATATTATTAAATTAAGACAAATCTGAGTTTGGTGTAATATACTTAAAAGTATATTGATGCGTAGACATGCCATTTCAGATGATATTCAATGATACCGAATATAGGACTTATCCCAACTACATGATGTTACTTTATGGATCTTGTTATTAAGTAAATCTGTTAGCTTTGTATTTTTATAATATAAAGTGTAGGTCATTAAAGTCTAATATCATGTAATAGGTTGCATTAGAAAGCGTTTCAAAAGTTATATGTTCAAGTTAGCATAAACTAGGAAGTTCAAGGGCTAAACATGTAAAAGCCTAAATCTAATATTCCTAGTGCTATATTATGTATGTAAACCTTCATTTGAAGGTTGAGAGCTTCATCATCAATACACACACATTGTTCTTAATCTTTCATGAAGTCTCCACTCTCTCTCTTAATTGAAGATATGGCCGGAATTTGGGAGAAGCACTGGTATTGGAAAAGATTTGTTCCTGTTGAGATTAAGGCTGACATAGAAAAAGCTTAAGAATGAAGACGATAAAGAATAGTTTCATCATTAAAGACTCATGGACGGACCTACACTGGCACTGGGTGTTGCACGGGCCACACCCGATTTTTGATCATGAATTGCAATTTTTTTTTAGAAACTATCGTTTTTTTTGTATGTGCAACCCCCGATATATTTTTTTTGCTACTTTCGGTTTTTTGGTATAACTTTAGTTAGCCCAAAAATTATTTTGTGCTACACCATCTCGAAAATCCTAGGTCTGTCTTTATAGTTATATTTTTAGTTTGATAACTTTAGTTTAGTTGTTGAACTGTTATTTAGGATCTTTTAGGATTCAGAATTGGATTGTTAATGTGTTTGGAATCTGTGTTTTGCAAGCACTTTCAATGAGTTACGGTTATAACATGTTCTTTTGCATGTAATAGGTTATTTATTTATGTTTTACGTTTACAATCTTAGCTACAAACTTTATATTATAATGATAGTTTCATAAACTTGCAGTTGGACGTCATCAGTGACCAAACAAGATTGTCAATGCATGTTTGTGACACCGTAATTAGGCACTTGATTAGTAAATTTCGTCGTTGACTTAATAAAGTGACAAGTGTGTTTGGTGCAAAATATTTAGAAGCATTTAAAAGCGGTGACCATTTGAGCATCGTGATTTTTTTATTAATACTCGTTTGACAAGCAATAAGTAGCTTTATTTTTTATTCAGAATGTTCTTTTTTCCAACACTTCATAAAGTAGCATTTGAGAATGATGATCATTTATTACACATTATAATTATAACTTTAGCTATGTTACCAACCTTTTACATATAAAAGAATATAGCTACTTAGTATTGTTGTTATTTTGCCAAAAGACACCTTTGTAACTTAATCCTGTATTGTTATACTAGCAACAAAAAGAGATTCATGCTCTTAAAAGAGGTTTGCTGATTTAGTAACCCTGCCCAACTCATAAACCCATTAAAACGTTTGACCCAACTTGCCGGTTAAAGTTATTATGCAAAAGAATTTGGCCGTACAATAGCAACATATTTTTTCAAATGTTCCAATCTAGTACGTGTACTTTTTTTGTCCCATTTAATGTAACGAACTTTCAACTTTTGTTCCAATCTACCCATAAGGTGACTGGCAACCGGTAAAAAAGTTTGAAAACCAGCTATCACCATATGTGACATTTTTTGTTAATTAAATTAAACTTGTAACAAACCCCACACACCCCACAATTACCCCGTTCATATTTTCCCCCAATTCTTTCAAACTCTAACCCTAATTTCATCATATCAATCAAATGTTCTAATCCATCAATTAACACTTAATAAAATACGTTTAACAGTTAATTTCCATCATGATGGTACCTTCACTCCCTCACCTCTCATGTATAAGGAAGGTGATGTATCTAGAATACCAGATATTGATTTTGTTGGTATGACACTATTCGTTTGTCGAAGTTGATAAAAGGAGCATGTCAGTTCCCCGTTAATGGTATTTACTTTCTTATACCTGGTAGAGAGCTAAGTAATGATTTAAAGGAGATTAAGGATGATAATGACCTAACTGAGTTTGTTGCCCTAGGTTTTAAGAATGAAAAGGAAATAGATTTGTATGTGGAACATCATGGATATGATTTAAGCCATTGTTTACAAAATGAGATAGGTCCTGATGAGGTTTCAGATGATAAGATAGGTGAGATAGAAGACATTAAAGGATATAGACATGATGATGCTGTAGGAGAAGAAGATGTAGAGATACCAAATAGGACTATTTTGGACCCATTTCTTAATAAGTTATGCAATGACAACTTTATTACTGACCACATTGAGACTCCTGATCCTAGTGAATTTACTCAAGGTAGTGCTCCTAAGGATATAGATAGTGATGAGGAGAATGTAGATGCAAAGTATAAAGTTACTCCTAGGGTAGTTTATCCAGAACATGACCCTAGTCTTCCATGGAATCAGATGAAACCTACATTGGGTTTGAGGTTTAAACACCCATAACAACTCAAAGATTGTTTAACCAATTATGGGGTGGCTAATGGATATCAGTTGTGGTACAGAAGAAATGATTATAGAACTTTGATGGTTCTATGTGGAAGGAATATTGATGAGGGTAGAAGTGGAGGCTGGAAAACTAGGAAAGGGAAAGATGAGGGTGTGCAGATAGGAACACCATCTAAGAAAGGCAGAGGTAAAGGTGTTCAGATAGGATCACCAGTTAAAAAGGGTAAAGAGAAAGGTGTGCAGGATGCATCACCATCTAAAAGGGGCAAAGGGAAAGGTGTGCAGACTGCATCACCCTGTAAAAAGGGCAAAGGGAAAGGTGCTGAGACAGAGAAAAAGAAGAAGGTTAAGAAGGATGGTTGTTCATTCAGGCTTTGGGCATCATGGATGCAAGATGGCAGTTCCTTTCAGATCAAAACCTTGATCCCAGAACATACATGTTGTAGGAACTTTGATTTGGGAGCATTGGTAACCTATAAATGGCTTGCCAAACAGTTTTCTTATAAAGTGGTCCAGGATCCCACAATTAGCTATAGGGCAATTAAAGAACTAACTAAAAGGTAATATCTCATCAATGTGAGTGTTGGCAGTGTAAAAGGGCAAAGCAAAGGGCCTTGTTTGATCATGAAGGTGGGCTGATTGAGCATTATAGTAGGTTATGGGATTATAGGCAACATATATTGAACACTAATCTTGGTTCTTCTTGTTATTTTCATGTGGAGGAGAAAGATAATGGTAAGACATACTTTAAGAGGTTCTATGCTTGCTTCAAGGCTATGAAAGAAGGATGGACTGATGGATGTAGGAAGGTCATTGGTCTTTATGGGTATTTTCTCAAAGGAACTTGCAGAGGTGAGCTTTTAACAACCATGGGAAAAGACGCAAACAATCACATGTTTCCTATAGCTTAGGCTGTAGTGAACGTTGAAAAATACTGACAATTGGGAATGGTTTTTGACTTGTCTGTGTGAGGATCTAAGGCTGTATCAGAGTGCTTATTTGACTATCATTTCAGATGGTCACAAGTTAATTTAATTTAACCTCTATATTACAATATAAACACACTTATTTGCAGGTTATCTAACACTTGTTTTGTATGCAATAGGGATTTATGGAGTCTGTTAGGAGAATGTTGCCACATGCAGAACAGAGGCAATGTGCAAGCCACATATATGCCAACTTCAAGAAGAAGTGGAATGGTCTTCATTTCAAGAGCCTATTTTGGGGTGCTGCTTCAACAACCATACAACATGTTTTTTACAACAAGCTGAATCTGATTGGAAACATTGATCAGAGAAGCAAAGCAATGGTTGGTTTATAGGAACCCAAACACATGGTGTAGGGCTTTCTTCAAGATGGACAGAGGTTGTGCAGCTTATGAAACGGTATTTCTGAATCTTATCCTAGTGGTATAGGGATACTTAGAGGTAAGCCTATAATTACCAAGTTAGAGGAAATTAGGGTTTACATGATGCAAAGACTTTATATTATGCATAAGTTAGCCAATAACCTTGTAGACACAGTTACACCACCTATAAGAAAATAACTTAAGCATTTGAAGGATATTCAAAGATTTTAGACAGTTTATCCCTGTATTGATAATTTGTATGAGGTGCAGATAAGTCTTTTGGGGTGAACATAGAGGCTAGAACATGTACTTGCAATTGGTATACATTAAGTGGAGTTCCATGTATACACACAGTTGCTGCTTATGGTTTCATCAAAAAAGAACCACATTTAGGTGTTAGTCCTTGGTATTCAAAAAGGACGTGGCAAAATTCATATAGTCATTTCATTAGGCCAGTGGGTGGTTCTTCAATATGGCCTAGAACTACAGATGAACCACCATTACCACCAGTGCTTAGAAAGATGCCAGGTAGGCCTAGAAAACTGAGAATCAAACATGCCACTGAAAGAGTTAATGAAGTAAACAGATCTGGTAGGATGATGACATGTTCAATTTGTTGGGAAAAAGGTCATAACAAAAAAAACATGTAAAAAAGATCCACAACCAAAACCAACAAAGGAAAAAGAAAACCTGGTAGAAAGAAGGCTAGTTCTGCATATGTCTTCCCAAATGATGGTGGTCCAAGTGATGGTGCTAGTGGTGGAGGGGCATCTAGTGTGGATAGTGGTGAAGGTACAGTGCCATCTGGTGTGGTTGGTGAAGGTGCAGGGCCATCTGGTGTGGCTAGTGGTGTGGCTGCAAGTGAAGGTTCAGGGCCAAGTGGAGTAGGAGATACTGGTTTTTTCCAAGAGGTACAATTTTTGCTTTTTTTTTACTTTGTTGATCAGGAATGTTAATACATAATGACTATATATTTACTTTGCAGGTACAAATGAAGCAATCAGTGACATAAGACACTACTCAGGAATGTGATGCCATTCCTACTCAACAAATAATGCAAGGAAAACCATTGCACAGGAACTTCAAGAAAGGCTTGCAGCCGGGACTTTTAAGATAACCAGTTTGAAAAGAAGGGCTAAGTCAGAAAGGATTGCAAAGAAGGGTAAACTATTCAAGTTTCCAGCAGATGGTTCAGATTCAACTGATGAGAAAGCATTGGATGTGGAAGAAGTGGTTGCAGAAGATTGATGTTTAAGTGTATGGTGTCTTTATGTTTAATTAGTCAAACATTGGGTCCCGTATGTGTACTAAACAATGTGTTGGTAGGGGTAATTTCAGTAAACAATGTGGATTGGTATGAGTAAACAATGTGGTAGGAGTAAACATGATCTTGGATTATGTGACAGTATGTCTACAAATTTTCTTCAATTGGTAGTAGCGAATCCAAGGTTGTTGTGGTCTTATTTTGTGCCTTTAGATCAATAATGCATTTGTGACTGTGTATTGTGCTTTTTACACCATTTGTGGGTGCCTTTGTGACTGTGTATGGTCCTTTTTACAGCAATAATGCATTCTAGGCCATGTGTCTTTTTTCCTTTGCCCTTATTGTTTACAATAGGTCCTAATGGCTTTTTGATTCCAAAAGTCTTGCTTTTTATTGCAGCCCAAGTATGGTTATTTGCAAGCCCTAACACTTGCATTTTTGGCTTTTGACTTTTTGGTAGCTTTTGACCAGGAACTTGTTGACTTTCAACATTTTTTGCTTTTGACTTTTGGGTAGCATTTGACCTTTTGGATTGAACATTAGCAGGAAAGTATGAACTCAAAGATGGTTTTCAGCTTGAACCTGTTTTTGCCTGAACAGTGCCATGGTCATCTTCAGAGCATGAATGGTAACTTGAAGCATAGCTTGAAATAGATGGTGAGTTAGAGCTTGAATCATCAGGGTCATACTTGAAATGGTTATCACTTCTGCAACCAAATAATAAATGATTAATCATGGAAGGACCACAAAAATTAAGATTTCAGTTTGAATATATACCTGCTTGATTACTAGAACGCATTGTTATGAAATTGGGTGTCCTTGATTAGGGTTTGACAGGAAAGTATGGGCTGTATTAGTGTCGGTATAGATACCAGGGAAAGTTATAGTAAATGCAATAAATAATTGGTTGGTAGAGTCCCATTTATGTCTATACTCATTTGAATTTTATAATTTGACACATTTGACTTTCTCTATTTTGACCCATACCTCTTTAACCAATTTGCCAGGAAAACTTATAAGCATATCCCATAACAAGCATTTCATTTCTTACAATGTCAGTACGTCAAAACCACATTACAGTTAATACATCAGATTTTTGAAATGAACATAACAGCAATAACCAAACACATAATAGCTACAATTTTCCTCAAAAAAAAAACCACACTAGACTTGCTTTCTTTCAACTCCAATTGCAACATCAACAGTTCCTTCTCCATAGTTGACTTTTGAAAGTCGATCTCTCTTTCCAAATCTCTTATCAATGAGTACTTGCCTATTTTCAAACGTTTTTCCTTTTGAATCAACTTGAAAACCTCTTGTTTATAATAGTCACCAGGTAACTCAAGATCTAGCCAATAAAATGTCTTGCATTTTGAACCCTAAATAATACAAAGAACACACATTACTAATATCAACAGTCATTACTTTGATTTTAAGTAATGCACAAAAAACTTACATTATAATACTCCAAGAAAATGCCTTAAAGGATAATCAATTGTTCGCGAAGTCTGTCTAATTACTGGTTCTTCATGTTCACTTGTGTTGGTGGTGCTTGGTGATGATATCGATTGGAGGAGGATGAAGACATTATCAATTTAATGAATTAGGGTTAGGGTTTATGGAACAATTTGGGGAAGAACAAATGATGGTCCAACTTATTATAATAGGTTATATAGTGGAAATCCAACGTGGCAGTGTTTTAGGGAAAAAATTTCATGTTAGCCGGTTAAACAAGTTTCATGGGGTAGATTAGTACAAAAGTTGAAAGTTCTTTACATTAAGTGGGACTAAACGCGTACTAGATCGAAACATTTGGAAAAGTACGTTGCTATTGTACGGCCAAATCCCTTATGCAAAATTAGATGATTTGCAGATTTAGTAACCAGCCTAATTCATTAACCCATTTAAACATTTGACCCAACTTGCCAGTTACAATGTGTTCTTGAGTTTTATTATTAAAGAAAAGTAAAGGAATGTAAAGTAAATATTTTCCTCCCAAAACTGGGAGGAAACACTTTACTTTGCAAATCAACAAAATAACACTACTTTTCATTTCATTTCCTTTTCTTTTCCTCTTTAAGTACTACTCGAGAACACAACATCTTTTGTTTCCTTTTCATTTTCTTTCATTTTTTGCTTAACTCTAACTCGAGAACACAATATTAAAGTTATTATTGTAAAATTAGATGATTTGGGTTCTAAAACTTTAATTCATTATGCATATGAGTTGTCCCACTTATCATGGTTGAGTTTCGGTTTTCATTTTTAGGTAACCGCGGTTAACGAATCGAACAGTGTATAATATATATGATGGGCTTTCACTAATATTCAAATAATTGCACAAGTATTGATTATATTATTGCACTACCTGTATAATGATTTTTTTGCTCGAAATTTAAACATCTACTAAACATCTATATGTGACAAATGAATATCGTGATTGTAACCTATAAACGCTGAATAAATATATTTTTTAATATGTTATGTATGTTACTTGAATGCAATTATTGTGAGAGAATAACTTTAATTTGATTCTAATCTATTCAATGTTATTTAATTTAACCAAAATGACATTTTACGTTCTAGATCATGTTAGTTGTCATATGGTTAAACTCTATTAAATGTCTAACATGGTAAACCATGACTCAAACCGTGAGTAATCGCTCATTTCAGTTACCCGCTTAGGCGTCCCGGTTTCAGGTAGTTTAGTACCTGCCTGTAGTTGATAGTTAAATTTTTTTTAACTAACTGAATAGAATAGCTCGTGAACTCCTATTTAATGAAACAACGAATTATTTGGAGTTTAGTATTATTCCTAGAAAACTAGACGTATTTATATTCAAATTTAACGGAAAAATGATTCTAAAGCAAATACGATAAGTATCCCACAATTCGTCTGAGTTACTTATTAAACTCTCAGTTACTCGAGGTCGAATTTGACCATAAGGTTGACTTAGTAGCCTTTTCAAGTGTGATTACTTTGGATGAATTAAGTAGAATGACCCGGTCATCTCGCGTTAAGTTTGGTCTCGTTTCTTGTCAATGTCGTCGATTATTTGTCTCTTAGCGTGTGTACTCTTGATTTTTATCTCGTTTCTCTTCGATTTCGCTTGTTTATCCTTTAGCGTGAGTTCACTGAGTCTGCAACGTGTCCTCACTACACACAATGATACCAAACACAAACAATAATAAATGGATAACAAGAGTTGGAGATGTAAGAATGGGTAATACTTGGGAGTAATTATCTTATGGAGGATTTGGTTCGTCGCTGAGGACCTCGTACTAGGATAAGCCTTGTGTATAGAAGACTTCGCCGATTTCGTACCTTTCTTCCGGATATTGTTGTGATTAGCTCTACATGCCAGTTATGCCAGTTGTGATTCTTGCATTGCTGTAGCTAAGGTGAGTTCATGACCCCCTACTTTTAAATTGTTTTTATAACTATTTTGGGGGAGAATACATGCTCGTTTTAACTAAACTTATTGATTGTTTACATTGAGTTTGTGAAATATTTGTTTAAGAACTGATTGATTTATTGAAACAACTGATTTGATTATTGAAGGCTTTATGTGCTATCTGACATGAATGTGAGTTTATAGCCCCGTTTTAATCTTATATACTTGTTTTCATTAAACTTGGGGTGAGAAAGCATGCAACTATTTTTCTGGACCTGCAACTATATTTTTATTACTTATGTGTAGACGAACATAGGGTAAGATAGAACAAGGATATTGACTTAGACTAGGGTAGCAATCCTTTGCTATAAGGTGCCTAGCTAAGAATAGATATCTATCCGACACAGTAAGGCCTACCTTGGAACCTGACTGGGGTCGCATTTGGGGTCCCCATTGAGATTTCCTAATCTCAGGTTGAATATTGATTGATTATGATTGGATTGTTGGTTGGAACGTATGGTAATATCTACCCTAGTCTCACATAGCAAAAACTCTATCAGGTCCCTTTATTGAAATCTTGAACTAAACCCATGAACTCACCAGCGTAGCTAATTTTTAGCATGTATTCTCAGGTATATGGTGATAGCTCACTACTGGAAGGCACTTGGCAAGGGGCATGGTCATAGGCGACTCTGATAAACATTTGGGACAACTTCAATAATTTTATGGGCTTACTTCCGCACTACTTTCATAAGATGTAAACTTAAGATTTTGATAATGAATTTTATTTTGAATGATGGAAATAAAAACCGTTCTTTGTACTTATGTTATGATACCAATATAGTAGCACCCCAAATGCATGTATGCTTCTGCTAGACCTGATTTTGGGGGTGTTACAGTTGCCATGCAAGAGGAGTTAAAACAATTCACCGTAAATCAAGTTTGGGATTTAGTACCTCGGTAACACCCCCATTTTTCACTGTTCGCAGCGGATTTAGTGTTTGGGGTATTACTTCATGGAAACAAAGACAAGATATAGAAAACGACTCGAAAAGAGACGTTTTTGAAAAAGATGTTATAATTCATTTATTCATCAGAGTTTTTACAGTAAAAGATGTACTTTTACCAAAAGAGAGGTCCTTAAGAAACGCTTTAAGACAAAAAACTGATGAATGATAACTATTCTGGACATGCTCATGTCCATTATTTCCGTGCCAGGGTTCCTATAGTGCCTAATTACCTAGGATAACATGCTTAAAAGTCAACACGTATGTTGAGTGAGAGTCATAGGTTTTAGTAGATAGGGTATGAATATAAGTTCTACAGGGTTTAGCTTAAACCCTATGTGTGGAAAGGTTTTAGTGATAGAAGGTATATTGCACTAAGCTCATGAACCACACTTTAACAATCCGGGTCATGGGGGCTGCAGACCCAACCATGAGGGGATGGGAAGGATAACTTGCCAAAGTTAATCCTTTAGTGGGTTCAAATATAGTACTTATTGGTACCATCCAGAGAGATGTTAATACCAAAAGGAGTTGTCAAACTCCAATAGATATATCAACTATATTCGCGTTCGCGCGGGTAAAATATCCCAAACGATTAGATTCATGAATTTTAGTTATGTAGTGGTGGCAGATAGTTTACTCGTGCAACAACCAAAGAAAAAAACTTGTATTCGGTTTAAAGTAAATCAAGTAGCACGTATCCCTCTCACAGGGTTTGTAAAGCATTTAGAAAGCATTTAAAAGGTGTGAGGCTATGAAAACTCACCTGGGTCTTAAGGTAAATAAAGTAGGGGTTTAGACAACTCAATCACGTATCTTGGGGTGGTATAGGTGTGTGTGTATGTCAAGTCTTAGTCTAGGTTTTCTTAACTAATTACTCTTAGAGTTTTTATATATAACATAAAACCGTTCGGGCCATTGTAATTCAGAAGTATATTACTCCTCACATGAAGCTCCCTACTATCGTATTATGTTATTAACATTGTACCATTCGGGCAATCATAATTCAGAAGTTAATACGCCTCACACGAAGCTCCCTATTATTGAGTTATTTAGTTATAACATAACTGATGTGTGTGGTTTGCAACCTACGCAATAGTTTTTACTTCTCAAGGGATCTTGAGAAGCTTGCAATCCCCACCAGGCAGTGTACCTGACCGATGTAGTATAGTGTAGTGGCAAGTACCAGGGGATTGATTGTTCTCTCGGGGAATAGTGTCATTAGGATTGAAAACTACTCTAATTTAGGTCTAAGGGTTGAGGGATGATTCTTTTTGTATTTTTATATTTTATGAAAGCATGTAAAATCTTGGGTATTTGGAAGAGTGGGCGGAATTAGTTGCTAGTCAACTAACCCAAATAACTACAATTGCAAATAAAATAACAAGAAAATTAAAGTGGTTGTGAAACTTATATGGAGAAAAGTGTGTTTACTTAGATTTCACTACTCCCTAGCTATCTTTTACCGGTTGATTGGTTTGTTACAATTGTGTGGATTATGGGTTGTATTCCTTAATACCATTCGTAGGGCCGTGTACGATCTTCCCTAACTCTATAAGTGCAAACTTCATTCTATAGCGACACGTTTAATATCCAAACTATGAAATCACTAGTAATTACCTATGCATTAAATACAACCATATAATCGTAGTACACATCCGATTCATGTTTCTTAAGACGTTCAAGCAAGTTACCAATTGGAAGTTAGCCAGTTTTCTTAAGCCTAACATCGACATCACCCACCCACAACAATCAATAACAAACCAACAACAAGTAATCAATAGCTAGGTTTCATTAGATCTAAGCAAACACAAGAGAAACCTAGCCTAACATGTTAATTAAAAGACAAGCATAAGATATAATCATGCAACACATAGACATATTGAATGATTTGATGGAAGACTTATCTTTAATTAATCATAGATGAAACAAGGGTGAAAAACCCTTGAAAAAGGCTGAGAATTCGAGCTAGGGTTTATCCCTAAAGTTCTCCCAAAAGTTACACACCTAATGAATGAAAATTGGAAAAGTATATATAGAGTTTACATTCTGACGGCGTCAGGTTATAGGTCCTGACGCCGTCAACTCGCCGTGTTTAGGGTTCTCAGATCACCTAGATCCACTTCTAACGCCGTCAGCCTTTATAACCTTCTGGGCCGTCTCTCTTTAGCTTAACACCTGAGGGCCTAGGATTTGTAACACCTGCCGCCCTCAGGTGTAAATGTGTTGAGTTCTTCCTTGGTCGTCTAGTAGAGTCTGAATCCACTCATTTATCTTAAGGTGACGGCGTCAGCATCCAAAGCCTGACGCCGTAAGGTAGGAATTCCAGCTTGATTTGAGACTTTGTCGTTTTCTTCACTTTTATGCTCCAAAAACGTCAAAAATGCAATGTTTTTGAGAATTCCTCCTGAAAGTACCTAAAATGACAAAAGGAACGATTTAAGGCAATATTTGATCATAAAATAACGATTTAGGGATTAAATGACCCCCTAAAAGCGTAACACTTTTCGCCTCATCAAATACTCTTACACTTGAGATTTGCTTGTCCTCAAGCAAATGCACTTTTATTCCAATCAAAATATGAGCTAGGGGTCATTTAACACTAATATAAAAGTAATTACAACAACTAGTTATTCTACGCTAGTCATAAAAAGCACGGAAATCATACACTAGCCATTAGCAAATAGATTACCATAGGCTTGGGAAAGGATCAAAAACCTCCTCCATTTGGCGTAAGCACCTAAGATAAACTATCAAAGAGGGCTTTTCAAGGGTTGTTAGGTGTAGGGATATGATAAACACCGTTTGTTGGAATAAAGGGTATTTTTAGTGGTGGCGAGTTAACTATCTTGATCACATACATGCACAATGTGGCGTTGCTAAGCCAAGACTCGACTCAACTTAAGCTAAAAAGAAAATAACAAAAACATAAATAAACATAAAATGAAACGGGATGGTAGTCCGTATGTTTTTTTTCTACTTTTCTCTTTCCATTTTTTTTTCGTTTCTCTTGTTTTTTCGATTTTTTTTTGCATACACTCTTGCCCTACCATCCAAAATAATACATCATAGAGGCCTCGGTTCTCCCCTTACACTTGAGCTTTTACATAATTTACAATTGACTATTCTAATGACTCGAATTAAGATAATCGAAAAACTTGGAGTACTTTGAAATATTAACGCACATATGGGGGTAATAAGTGATGTTATTCCCCATTATTTATTACACTAGTACTTTACCCATGAGTCCCAATTGTCCCAAAATAATATGTACAAGATATGACTCGACTTAGCAACCATGTAATCAATAAGACAAATTACTATGGGTTTAAACAAATGTTGTCACAATAATGTACTAAAGATGAGTGCATNCCATTATTTATTACACTAGTACTTTACCCATGAGTCCCAATTGTCCCAAAATAATATGTACAAGATATGACTCGACTTAGCAACCATGTAATCAATAAGACAAATTACTATGGGTTTAAACAAATGTTGTC
This sequence comes from Artemisia annua, assembly GCA_014162995.1. Lineage (NCBI taxonomy): Eukaryota > Viridiplantae > Streptophyta > Magnoliopsida > Asterales > Asteraceae > Artemisia > Artemisia annua. The sequence continues at coordinate 47,348 of LBNU01034263.1, read as the reverse complement.
ACAATAATGTACTAAAGATGAGTGCATACAAGGTAGGCTAAGGCGATTTGGGTGTACATTTGGGGTGTATTGTAAACAAACGAAAAGATAGGCTCTGAGGGGTGTACTAGGGGTATCGTGTACTAAAAATGAGTACAATGCTAAGGGTGTGGGAAAATTACTTGACCAATGAAGTCAATGTAATCATATAAACAGGTATAAAACAAGGGTATATCCTAATGCCTCTTATCATGTAGTAAATCTAACTACACGAATGTAGTTGATGCGTGGTTTTGCAACCTTACAACAGGTTTTACCTCTCGAGGGATCTCAAAAAGGTTACAACCCCACCAGGCAGTGTACCTGACCGATGTTGTATAGTGTAGTGGTAAGTACGGGGGATTGATCATTCTCCACAGGGAATAGTGTTCGTTAGGTATGAAAAACTACTCTAATTAGGTCTAAGGGTAAGGGAAGATTATTTTGTATTTTTTATATTTTATGAAAGCAAGTAAAATCTCGGGTTTGAAGGAGTGGGCGGAATTAGTTGCTAGCCAACTAACCCAAAAACTACTATTGCAAATAAAATAAAATAACTAAAACTAAGTGGTTGTGAAACTTATATGGAGACAAGTGTGTTTACTTAGATTTTCTTACTCCCTAACTATCTTTTACCGGTTGGTTAGTGTGTATTAATTGCGTGGATGACGGGTGTATTCCTTAATACAATTCGTGGGGTGACGTAAGTACTTCCCCAACTCTATAAGCTC
>LBNU01034263.1:5120-32726 GCA_014162995.1 Artemisia annua | reverse complement strand
ATATATTAAACATAATTAAGCAAATTAACATCCTACACAATTATTCAAGCAAATAATCCAAGAAAATAACAAGTTAACCCAAATAGCACAAAATAATCCATGACCAAATATTATCAAATAGAAATTGTTCAACAATTATAAACCAATCTTCATCATCTTCGTTTCTTCCCAAAGATTCCCTTCAACGTCTTCCCGATAGATTTGAAGCCACCTCTAACTTCTTCATGCAAGCTCTTTTGTCATCGAAGCACCTCGGTTGTTCATGCATGAAGTCTTTCGTCGGTTTGATCACTAGGAGATGGAGTAGAATAGTCGGGATAGTTGAGCTCTTCTAGATTGTCAACGAACTCGGAGAAAGAAGGGGTACTAGCACCAGGGGTGTTTTCCTCATCATCGTCGTCATCTTGTCGAGAAGATGAACCATAAAAGCTATGACGACGAGATTTACCCTTGTCACTTCGAGTCCGTCTAGCTTGTTGTAGAGCAAGAGGACGAAGAGGTAGGATAGATGGACTCGTAAATACTATTGTTAAGATCGGGGTAGTACTCGATAACATGACGATAGAGACGAGTAAGAAACATCCCATATGGAAGGTTGGCTTTGCGAGTTTTACGAGCACACTCAATCCTTTTGATAAAGAAATAGGCCAAATTGTATGGCTTTTCGATAGCAATACAATACAACATGTGAGCAAGGCACGCCGGGAGATGGTCCCGGTGTCCCCCGGTACCGAACACATTCTCTCGAATGAGTTCTTCCCAACGCTTCATGTTGGGGCCTAGTTCCTTGAGGAGAATTTGATTAGAAGAGATTTGAATGTTTTTCGATTTGATTTTTCGAGTGGTTGTAGCACGATCAATCCCAAGGACTTGACGGATTTCGTCAGGATGAGGGATGTCGGAAAGATATGGAACGAATGTAGGACGAGAACGATGAAACGAGGGATGATAGGTTCATTAATTTCGAAAAGGAAAATTAAGTTAATGCTTGTAAACAAGAGGTTGATAAAGTCGGATTGAGTGTAAGCTAGATCTACTACACGTCCCTCATGAACATTTCTATCCTCAATTTGACGATATAGATGTCCAATGGAAGGAGATATAGTAGGGAGTTGGGAGACTTTAGGAAAGTAGTTTTTAGTTTGGGAAAGGTCTTCGGTAGTCGCTTTTGGCATTTTCACCTAAACACAACAACAATACAAAAGACCAAAATAAATATAAAAAAAATAAACATGTATGTATTGTTAAGACGTATGTTGGAACATAAACATACTTCGACTCTAAGACAATAATCTTAAGAAGTAGTTTACTATGTTCCTTATTTTTATTTTTAACTCGTTCTAGATATATTTTACAATGTTTAGCAAGTCGTTATGGACTAATCCAAACGCCCCTTTAAACATCTTAATATATCATGAAATTTACTAGATTTTCATTGTATTGTAAACCTAGTCATTTCATGCGAGTTTCTTATGCATGTGATTTGTTTTTGAAAAAGATGATTTGAATTTTGACTCAAAAATGTCATTTTTCTTGTTAAACCAAACGCTTCCTTAACTAGACACTAATAATACTAGTATGTCAATATATATATGAATTATATATCTTGACAACTCCGGTTTACTAGTTTTTGGTTTATAATCTCGACAATATTTTATAAAAATTATAACGACTTAATTTTGACATCATTTGGACATAATCCAAACGCCCTCTTATCGTTTGCAAAAATATTTTTACTTAGTCAAAAAGTATAGTTTCATGTTTTACAAGTTATGAAAACGTAATGTGATTAGTTTTAAAAAGTTTTTATGGCAAATTTGACAATGTTTCTATTAAATATTTAAAAGTAATTCTAAAATCATAATATATTTAAAATATTTATTTTTTTAAAAATATTTATTTTAAATATGATAAAATATTTAAAATATTTATTTTTTTATTAATATATGATTATCAAATATTTTAAACATTAAGTATAGCAAAAATTGATGTAGCAATTCTAGCTAGTAAAGCTTTGAACCACACGGATCGTTGTCCCAACGAGGGTTGAATATGGATCTCGTCACTCAAGACCGTGAGCTATGTGTGATGAATAGGTTTTAAAAGAAGTTTTGGTTTGTTTATACTACAACAACAAATTAAAGTGCAATTAAAGTAAAGGAAAGCAGTAAAATGACATGAAATAAGTAGACAAGTAAAATTGCATGAATTAAAATGATTAAAGAAAGCGGTAACTAAAAGTGAGAAGTAACGAAAACGGTAAATGACTTTAAAAGACAATGTGTTTGCAAAGCGACGCGAATAAGTTCATTAAGTTTGAGGTAAAAGTTTGCAACGAGTTATTTTCCTTTCTCGAGATTAGTTGTTAATTAATCTTTTGAAGAGATATTAACTCAAGACGAGTGAATTAACCGTTCAAAGGTTTCGTCTTTGAATAATCANGCATCCTGGGTAAGGGCGTACCTTTTGTACCAGTAGCGATGCAGCATGGTGCGACAGAAGACGTGCTTCTGTGGCAGAAGTGCGCGCTGTGCGCGACAAGGATGCGCGCTGTGTGCGACAGAGGTGCGCGTTGTGCGCGAACATTACATTCGTCTTTACAACCGACAGAGGACGTCTCCCCTGCGGCAAGATGGTGCGAATATTTAAATTCGTCTTTGTACCGGGCTTGCAATACCTCGTACGATCTGCTTCCAAATATGCCTGCGTGACTTGTACGGAAACAGTGATATTATATACCCTGGTAGCCCCCCAAGTTTGATGGTGCTACTCTTGTAGGAGCATTGGTATGTGAGTATTTACACATACCTTTATACCTAAATATCGGACCAAAAAGACCAAGAACCAACTTAAAATGCCAAATATACGTTGTTTTTGTGTTTTGAATGTGCAGGTACGGATGTTTATGAAATGGACAAAAATCAATAAGAAAACGACGAAACCGAGCACGAGAATGGAAAGAGTGAAAAAGAGCCGAGGCCGGAGGAGGATTTCTCGAGTTTGGAGCTTAATTATGCTCAACATGCCAAATCTACCTTGAAGAATAGTCTTTTGTCACAATTGGTCCCTTGGAAGTACTTTTTAAACCTGGCAAACTTGGTCCTTGGAATTACAAAGTTGACATGAAAAGTCCTTGGAAAAATCTAATCCTAAACCTTACACATTTAACCGAATCTCTAAAATTTATCCAATCCAAACTCAATACACTAAAAATAACCCAAACCCCTTACCAAAGCCCACACCCTTAAACATTTACCCGGCCCAACTCCTTATAACTCCAACCCGACCCACCTTTTCCACCACAACCAGTCAAACAATTATATAAAATCAACCCCGCCCTTTTATCCCCAATTTACCCAGAAACCATTTCACTCAAGAACCCTAATTACCCCGACCTCAATTTTACCGCAATTAAGGGTATTAAAGACAATTAACTCGAGTTTCTAGAAGACCTGACTACGTGTCAGAGGAAGAATGACACATGGCAGCTTTTGATTAGCCAGGACACATCACCAAGGGCTGTGATTGGATGGAATGAGTATATGGGATCAAGGGACGAATATGCTTTGAGAGATACTACTTCTGGATCCTTCTGAAGACGCTCCTCACCTCAGGCTATATATAGCTTTCACTCACCAACGATTAGGGGTTGTTAGCTGTTAGTTAGTAGTTAGGAATAGGAGTAGGATTAATGGTAGTTTGTAGTTAGATTCTAGATATGCTCATTGTAATCTTCAAAACTATATTCACTTTAGCTTTTAATAAAATTTGAGTTTTCAGCTTACTATACTTGTCATTAATTTTTCAAGCAAATTCATATCCAAATCTGTTTTAAGCTCTTAATTATTGTTCTCATAAGCTCATTAAAGTTTCAGAACAGCTTTTAGTGAGGTTTTATTATGAATTTGGTTAAATAGCTTTTGGTCAAGGAAAGTCGAAAGGTAATTGATGTTGATGATTCTGGGGAAAGTGATGGTGATTCTGGTGTATTAGGGTGTTACTGAAGTGGTGATTCAGCCTATCTAAAAGATAGGCTTGGATTGGTTGTTCTCCCTATTTCAGTTAGGGAATGTCACTTGTAAGTCTCATTTTACATTTTCAAGTTTTAATCTGATTTTCATAAGAAGAAGTATAAGATCTGTTTCATTGATTAGTTTACTATTACATTGCTGATATCTGATATTGTTCTAGTAGATTTCTAAGAGTTTAAGTGAGTTGATTTCATTCATAGCATATATGCATTTATTCAGTTTCATGTCTGCACAGTTTTGAAAGATTTGTGATAGTTTGCTATTGTTGTTCTTTGCTATTGTTGAATAATGGATTATGACTTATAAATGTTTTGAGATTTTGCTTGATCTTTGTTGAGTTGAATCGAAGCTTGAATCAGTTAGATATAGTGTTGTATGCTAGTGATAGGAGTGTTTGGTAGAAGTTAGAATTCTTTGTTTCTGTCATTTTTAGGTGATAAGGATAATTCAGTTAGTTTCATTGATGTTCACAAAGCTATATTAGGACATAAAATCAGTAGGTTTATAGAGAAAAGTCAATATTAGCTTAATATTTAATTTCTGCCTGCATTTACGATTTCTAAACTAGCTGATTATCACTGATTAGTTGAGTTTTGTGCTTGTGATTGTAATTTTCATGCTTAAAACATCATTAGTATACACCTAGGGTATGATCTAAATCATTGAAATTGAAGGTAGTCAAAGTTCATCTGCCATTTAAAAGTCAACTGATTCAGCAAAGTAAGTTCAACAGGGACCGGTTCTCAGCTTAAATTAGGCTAGTAATTGGGAGATTCTCATAGGGCTTTTTGATTTTTTAGAGTCTCAGTCGTACCAAGTAACTTTTGCCCCCTTAAGTTTCTAGATCAGAGCTTAATTGATGTGCTTATTTGTGCTTGCAAGTTAGGTAGTTTGGCATTTGTTACTGATTTTTAACATAGGACTGTAGTAGTGCTTTGTGGCTTATATTCTAAGTTTGATTGTTATATTTGAGCAAATGTGAGTTTGTTTGAGTGCTTTTTACTGTTCCTTAGTTTCTGGCTTATTCATGCTTACATTTGTTTATCCTAAGTGCTTATTGATAAATGTTTTTGCTCCATTTTCATGAATCTGTGTACTTCTTGGCCTGATATGAGTTTGTTTTAGCTTAATTGAGTATTATATACCTCCTGCAAAAGTTTTGTACATTTTGGTGATAAGTGCTTATTAATAAGCACTTATCCTAACTGCTTTTTAGGCCAAATCAGCTTTTCAGACCTTATTTTTCATAGATTTTATTTTTCTTAGTTTTCAAATATTATTTTTGATTTTCCAGAATTATTTCAGATTTTATTTCAATCATTTACTATTTCTTTTCATTTTTAAATAGAATTTAGAATAATAAACCATTTTTAAATACAAAATAAATCATCAAAAGACAAAAATATTTTTTGATTTTATTTTTAAATTTCATTTTCAGTTTATTAATATTTTTAGAAAATAAATTAGTAGAATAAAATTTTCATTTCATAATTGTTTTGAATTTCTTTTATTAAATAAAAATACAAAAATAGTTTTTAATTCATATTAAATAAATAAAAAGCCAAAATAATATTTTTCTTTTTCTCAAAATTCTTTTTAGTTGTTTAAGATTTTTAGAAAATTGTTTCACATTTTTAGGATCATTTTTCAATAAAAGTCGCGTTTTATTTTGTACGTTTCGTTTAAATTTAGCGTTTGAATTTCCGTTTTTAGTTTTTAGATCATTGTGCATATATTGCTTGTACTTTGTGCTTTATTCATCATTCCTTATCACTATTTGAATTTCAATTTCACTATTTNNNTGAATTGAATTTAGTGTGTTTACTGATTGTGTGAGCTTATTTTAAGTACTTAACACCTTCTGTAAAGATTTTATACTTTTTAGTGATAAGTGCTTATTAATAAGCACTTATCCTAACTGCTTTTTAGGCCAAATCAGCTTTTCAGACCTTATTTTTCATAGATTTTATTTTTCTTAGTTTTCAAATATTATTTTTGATTTTCCAGAATTATTTCAGATTTTATTTCAATCATTTACTATTTCTTTTCATTTTTAAATAGAATTTAGAATAATAAACCATTTTTAAATACAAAATAAATCATCAAAAGACAAAAATATTTTTTGATTTTATTTTTAAATTTCATTTTCAGTTTATTAATATTTTTAGAAAATAAATTAGTAGAATAAAATTTTCATTTCATAATTGTTTTGAATTTCTTTTATTAAATAAAAATACAAAAATAGTTTTTAATTCATATTAAATAAATAAAAAGCCAAAATAATATTTTTCTTTTTCTCAAAATTCTTTTTAGTTGTTTAAGATTTTTAGAAAATTGTTTGACATTTTTAGGATCATCTTTCAATAAAAGTCGCGTTTTATTTTGTACGTTTCGTTTAAATTTAGCGTTTGAATTTCCGTTTTTAGTTTTTAGATCATTGTGCATATATTGCTTGTACTTTGTGCTTTATTCATCATTCCTTATCACTATTTGAATTTCAATTTCACTATTTTCAATTTTTCACTTTTCACAAACACGGTTTCTCAAATCACGATTAACGAGATTCCATTTAACCTTCGCACGGACACGACCCGGGTAATTTCTTATTTGTTGAGAAATTGCTTGGATATATACTATACTATTCACGAAACATCAAGTTTTTGGCGCCGCTGCCAGGGAAGGTTGAAGTGAATTTTGGTTTTCGTTTTTGAAAAAAAATCGTTGTTTTGAAAAAACCTTCCTTGTATATATTTTCTTATATAAAAAGTAAAAAATCAAAAATATTAAACACTTTTCCTAAAGTGTTTGAAAAATACCAAAAATATAATAAACATCCTTGCTCTTCCGTTGAAGGAGGGGTGTTGTAAACCAAATAAGTTCAAACGCAAAAAGAGATCGTGAAATTAGTCGTTATCGGATTACTTTAATTCTACAACCAACTCCCTCGTTGTACGTAGATTTGAAGGAAATGATTTCGGGTGACGAATCGATCACAAAAATATAACAAAACATAAGAAAAATACAAAAATATTGTGATTTTAAAGTTTTCTTAAATATAAAAATCAAAAAAGAATTTCTGTTTCAAAATTGGTTTTCACTTTGATTTTACTTTTATCTTAAATCGTTTTCACAGCATAAAAANATAAACATCCTTGCTCTTCCGTTGAAGGAGGGGTGTTGTAAACCAAATAAGTTCAAACGCAAAAAGAGATCGTGAAATTAGTCGTTATCGGATTACTTTAATTCTACAACCAACTCCCTCGTTGTACGTAGATTTGAAGGAAACGATTTCGGGTGAAGAATCGATCACAAAAATATAACAAAACATAAGAAAAATACAAAAATATTGTGATTTTAAAGTTTTCTTAAATATGAAAACCAAAAACATTTTCTGTTTCAAAATTGGTTTTCACTTTGATTTTACTTTTATCTTAAATCGTTTTCACGGCATAAAAACCAAAAATATTCTTCTTATCTTCTTAAACGTTTAATTCTTCTTCTCTAATCCTCTAAACCGATAATTCTTTCTCTATCTCCTCTTATGTTTAATTCTTATGGACCCGTTTTGTGTTAATTGTGGAGAACCGTTCTTTGAAGGTTCGTGTGTTTGGTGTACGTGTGAACAATGTGGTAGTGATATTCATGACGGCGTTTGTTGGTTTTGTAATTCTCCCACTTATGTTCAAAGATCTATCCTTCAAAACTTTCCCGATTATTATCCAACACCACCACCACCTTCGTTCACTTGCTTTAGTTGTGGTAATCCATCCGACGAAGGATCACCTTGTGGACAATGTTTTTGTAACCAATGTGGATATGTTAATTATATGTGTTACGTCCAGAGTGCTGAAATGTCTTACGCTTGTGATACGAGTTTTGATAATTATCCTCAAAATGATTTCAATCTTCCTTTTCAAAACTCTTATGAGCAAGTACCATATTACAATGGTGATTCATTCCAAAGTTCATCAAATTTTGAAAATTGTGGGGGATCGTTTGATAATTCTTATTTTGAGCCTAATTCGAGTTACGATTCTCATGGTTTTAACCAACCCCCACAATTATCGTTTGAAGATATAATGCGCGAAGAAGTTAGATTATTTGAGATCAATCATAACCCGCACGGAATGTCGATGGAGGAATTACTTGCTGAGGAAAGAGCGTCTAATCCTTATAGGTCTTTTATTTATTATGATTCCGACGACGATGATGAGAAAATTACGATCGTTCTTAATCCTCACAAAGCTTCAATTGTTTCTCCCGTAGAACCCGAGGACTCTCTAACAATGGGGGATGAGCCTCTTAACACTACTCCAGCAACGGAATCTGACTTATTCAATGAGTCTAGTGTTGAGAACCTCGTCCCAATCCCAAGTGAGTCCGGGGAAAATTCTAACGGTGAATTTGTTCAAAATATTCCTCTTGATATATCTGAAGATAATTCCGTGGATTTGAATTTGAATGATGATGATACGCTTCCGGTTGAGGATGTTCCAAACGAAAATATCGCTATTAATTCGAATCCTCTTTTTGAAACCGTTGACACAAATGATTTTTCGATTGATGATAATCCCGTCGAGAATGATGATGTTGAAATTTATTCCGATTCTCACAATGAGTATACTACGAATGATGAAGATTCTTGTGGAGATATCGATGATGTTGAGGAATCACGTTCCGATTATGAGTTTGAAGAGATAAAGGATTTTGACCTTGATGACGATGAGATCGAAGATGATTTACTCCCTTAAAAATTATCCAATATCTATCTTCTTATTTCAAAAATCGAAGCTTTAAAAAATCCGACTTCGTCTTCTGATCCAATGATTACCTCTTCATTTCCTATCCCTCTTATGGATAGTGACTTTTTACCCGAGCTTGAGATTTTTCGATTTGAAGAGACGAGTAGTGGCAATCCCACTATTCATGCTGATATCTCTCTTCCGGATTACGAGTGCTTACATTTTGAGATTGATTCTTTACCTATTTCCGATAATCCGTCTCGTGACCCTCTTTTAGAGGATGTCGATTTATTTCTTGCTTCGGATGACTTGATACCACCGGGTATTGAGAATGACGAGGATGATTCATTTTTTTTGGATCTTCCATCTCCTCATCCGCCCGCGAAACCACCAGATGTAGATTTTGAGTTTGATACGAATGATGTAAGAGAAGTAGTAGTGCGAATTACACCTATCGTGAGGTTTTACAAACTATATAAGAGAAGTAGCACGTAGCTAATCTGCGAACGCAGTACGCTCATGGCGATTGATTGATATTTTTTTTTAATAAAAATAATGGCGCGGATGGACACACCGTGACCGCGACTAATAATTTCAATTGCACGTACAGACGCAGATGGATGTATCGTGACCGCGTAGACTCTAACGTTTGTGGATGATCGCAGATGACCACGGCTTTTTGTCTCGTGCACTCATGGCGATTGACTAGCATCGTGGTGCCTGTACGTGACAGTGCACTCATGGCGTCAATCTGCGAAGATGTCCGAACGCACCGCCTAACGCGGGTAGATTTATCGTGACTGCGTTGTTCGCGGCTAAAAGATATAGTAGGTCCGATCGTGCGGACTTAGTGCGGTTATAGGTAAAATCGTGTTTACCAGGTTTAAAAAGATTTACATAAAATCTAAGAAAATATATCTCTGTTTTTTTTATATCAAATACAAAACAGTAGTTTAAGATGAATATTGCGATCGAATACCAAAGTGATATACGTTCAATCGTGTATAACAAAAGAGATAAGACAAATAAACAAACATACTAGGGTTTCATGTTCATAATTAAATATGATCGAATAAAACGAGAGTAAAAACACATTCGTATGTTTTCCATGCATACAGTATGTATATTATATACATATGGATGGATCTTATCATAGACATAATTAGATCATGCATGCACATAACAATAAATGCATGCAATATGAATAGGTTTTATGGGTCAGGGATTAGCAAGCATCTGACGTTATGGTTGTCTATATATGTGTCTACTGTATACGAAGAAAGCAAAACCGAATCAATATGTTTGTGTTCAGCCGTATATGTTTGACCAAAAGAATGAATATCCTTATTATTAGGTTTTATTGAATATCGCGTATTATTTTGTATCTGCGCATCGTGTACTAGCAGAAAATAAAGAAAGAATATCGGCCTTTGAACTCGATGGTTGCTTTCCGGTGATGTGAGAACATGAAACTTGTCGTGGGCCCACGGATGGCGCCAACTTGTTGATACATAATCTGGCGTTGGCTAATTCAACGACTCTTCCTGGGCCGTTAGTCGTCTTCTCAAGCCCTAAGTAGACCTGTCAACAAAGAGAACCCGTTAGGAGTGGACCCGAGGCCGTAGCCCCGGGATCCACCTCCGACATCAAGTTAGTATTGATGCGTTGTAGCATATAAGAGTTAGGTTTTAGAGTAACCTGTTGTGTTCTGTTGTGAAGGGAATCCCAACCCTATATTTATAAGGCATGGATTAGGGTTTAGGCGTAGAGTGGGCCGCTGTCTGCCGGGTCTGGCCCATTCCTGGCCCAGTCCGGACCATACGTCCACAATAAAACTAACACACGATAAACTTCTATAATTAGTTAATTACATAAACAAAGCAATGAAGATCCGTAAGGCTAGACACACTCGTGACCCATATTGCATCATCATTCCGGCTGCCACCTCAGCTTTCTCTCTCTTCAACCCATATTCACCTCTCTCCCCACAGTCGTGACCCATATTATTAAATGTATACATTTCAAATTTTGACAAGTTTTCTTTGCTTCAATATCGGTCATTGGCTCGACCGATAGCCAAGAAAATCACCCGGCGACCTATTTCATCAAACAAGCTCACAGTGGTGACTACCGAATTTGAAATCGGTTGTCCATGCTTCAACCGAATTGGATTCAGGTCCACTGTGGTGAGCCTAACAAACACAAAATGCTCTACTATCCAAGGATCTCAAGATTAAACCACGACTGTTTATGAATGGCAACCTAACACATAATCATTTTCAAATTTAACACATAATCAGTTTCACTTTGTTTATTTATAAAATCAAATTAGACAATGAAAAATAAATTATAGGAATAGATATGCTATATGTTTGGTCTATTTTCAAAGCAAATTGTTGCCTTTATGTAAAATAACTTTCAACCATCTCCATTAATTTCACTCAACGAAGAACAAATAAAAATAAAAATAAAAACACAATAAATTTAATAGGATATCAACAGTCTGTAATCTGGAAGATACTTTAGAATGAAAAAAAGTTTGAATGTGGTTATCCAGAAACAATAAGTATAGACCTTAAAATCAACAAACTAACACCAAAATATTGAGAACTATGGTTGATGCAAGAAAAGATGCAGTTTTAAACAACCCCAATAATTGTTTGATGATTAGATAGGAAGGTGACGAGATGAAGTTCTGAGCGACTAGAGCTTCAAAAGATGATCGGCCGATTTATAACATCATCCACTACATTAAAATAATTGCCGATTTATAACATCATCGGCTAATGAACTAAATAATAATAATAGCTTACTTAAGAGTACAAGTGTTGCTATGCAAGAAGTAATGATTCGTTGTGTTTTGGTGTGTGCAAAAACAATTTATCAAAAATACCAACAAAGTGAGGTCAATGTTATCGTGAGGACAACAAGACGTGGAGAAACACAAGTAAACCCTTCGTTAAAAGGATTACCTCGTAAACTCGTGCAATGTGATATTTTTAAGACCGGGAAAGTGATTTCCCGGGTCGTACCCCAACGAGGTGTGAATGGAAAGATTCGTGAAAGGAATGAGATTAAAATGCTTGTATGTTTGGTTGAGAAAGGTTATTTGGTATTACGGTATGTTAAATTAACGAAAATTGAAAATTGACAAACGTAAATGAAAATAAAACAACCTAAGGGGGACAAAAGGCAATAGGAAAAACTAGGGAAGTCCTAAAACACTACGGGAATCATGATTAGGTATCGGGAATCCTAAAACACAAATTAAACAAGTAACGTGACGTTTATTCTAAATAAACGTCGACGCGCAAACAAAAACGTAAAATTCAAGCTACGCAAGTCCTACGGGTATAAAAATGATTTTCTAACGCACTAAAAGACAAAAAAAAATTTTGGAAAAAGGAAAATTAATTATTTCAATAAAAATTCTATTTATTACTATTTAAAAAACTAATTAATTCTAATTAATACAAATTAAATTCTAGTGATTAAACTACAATTCTAAAAATTATGAAACTTTTTCTAAAAATACTACAAGTTAAACTAATTTATAAAAAAAATATAAAAGTTGGGGGTTAAATGTAACATTAAGCAGAAATAAGCACACAAAAAGCTGTTAAGAGAAATTAAGTATTAAATAACAACATGTTAAGTAATAAATGTTGCAAGGTTTAACTGAGAAGACCCTAGGGCGCTTATGGTAGTGAGTGTTGGTTGTGAGGTGTGACTGTGTGAGCCAAGGGACCAGGGTTCGAATCCCACCCTTGGCTTTTTGCAAGATTTTTTTTTTCTTTTTCAAAACACTGAATCACAAACGCTCAATAATTTACTTCTGGAGAATAGTCTTGACAAGCAATATTTCAAACAAATCTCATTCCAAATTCAAGAATCAAAACAGATTTAAACTTTGAAATTTTGTTTTGCTTTTTTTAAAATTTAAAACACACCCAGGAGCCAAATAAGCCCAAGTAAGCTTAAATAAGAAAACACACCTAACAACAANGGTGTGAATGGAAAGCTTCGTGAAAGGAATGAGATTAAAATGCTTGTAAGTTTGGTTGAGAAAGGTTATTTGGTATTATGGTACGTTAAATTAACGGAAATTGAAAATTGACAAACGTAAATGAAAATAAAACAACCTAAGGGGGACAAAAGGCAATAGGAAAAACTAGGGAAGTCCTAAAACACAACGGGAATCATGATTAGGTATCGGTAATCCTAAAACACAAATTAAACAAGTAACGTGACGTTTATTCTAAATAAACGTCGACGCGCAAACAAAAACGTAAAATTCAAGCTACGCAAGTCCTACGGGTATAAAAATGATTTTCTAACGCACTAAAAGACAAAAGAAAATTTTGGAAAAAAGAAAATTAATTATTTCAATAAAAATTCTATTTATTACTATTTAAAAAACTAATTAATTCTAATTAATACAAATTAAATTCTAGTGATTAAACTACAATTCTAAAAATTATGAAACTTTTTCTAAAAATACTACAAGTTAAACTAATTTATAAAAAAAATATAAAAGTTGGGGGTTATATGTAACATTAAGCAGAAATAAGCACACAAAAAGCTGTTAAGAGAAATTAAGTATTAAATAACAACATGTTAAGTAATAAATGTTGCAAGGTTTAACTGAGAAGACCCTAGGGCGCTTATGGTAGTGAGTGTTGGTTGTGAGGTGTGCCTGTGTGAGCCAAGGGACCAGGGTTCGAATCCCACCCTTGGCTTTTTGCAAGATTTATTTTTTTTTCTTTTTCAAAACACTGAATCACAAACACTCAACAATTTACTTCTGGAGAATAGTCTTGACAAGCAATATTTCAAACAAATCTCATTCCAAATTCAAAAATCAAAACAGATTTAAACTTTGAAATTTTGTTTTGCTTTTTGGAAAATTTAAAACACACCCAGGAGCCAAATAAGCCCAAGTAAGCTTAAATAAGAAAACACACCTAACAACAACAAGAAATAGCAACAACAACAGGTGATAACAACAACTAACAAGAACAACAACAAAATCAAACAACAAACACAAGAACAAGAGCAACCAACAAGCAGATTCAAGAAGAACACCAAACAGTAGCAGCTAGGGCAATAAGCAAATAAGCCAATAACCTTCTAAAAGCTAAGACAAACTAGCAAACAACAATAATAACAACTAATAACAACAATGGAATCAATAACAACAACAATAAACAAACACTTCAACAAGGTTCAAGAACACTCAGTACACACTGAGTACAATCAGCATGCAGTCTCAAAATAAGGCCTAAAGATGACTTCCAAATAAGCACTAGGTAAGCAGATATGGCAAAACTAAAAGCAGCTATCTAAAGACCACCTAAAAAGTGGCTTTCTAAATCATCAAAATTCAAGTCCTAACTCCTACTAGTGAACAATCTACAATCACTTGAATAATTGCAAAAACTGAGATGCACAGGGGAATCATGGGTCAGACAGTCAACTTCCTACTTGATTTTCAATGGGCAAATCAATTTCAAAATCAGATTTTCTTGTTGCTATGAATCAACAAGCTGGCCAGGAGTCTAAATCCACAAAAACTTTTGATTTTCATTAACAATCAAACCCTAGAGCTTGATTTGTAAATTGGTGCAAAACTGAGTATGCAAGTCTTTTGACTTTTGAAATTTTTATGCAAGTTGACTTAATTGAAATTTGCTTGATCCTAGCTTACTGAAATGGAAATGTTAAACCAAAATACAACTAATTCAAGTGAATTCAACAAACTATGAACTAGATTGAAGCTTGTGCTAACCTAATTATCACACAGTTGAGCTGTGTGAAAATGAGAAGATTATTTTGACTATTTCTTGAGCAAGTGACCAAAGTAATGGTCAAGCTAACCTTATATGAGCCTAAGAACAGTGAGCAAGCTATCCCAAACCTCTAATAACAACAACAACTTAGTACAATCACTTGTTCCAAACACCCCTGATAAAACTGTTTTCAACATAACAAGTTTATAAAGCAAATGAAACAACTAAGCCATGAAACTGATAAACAAACTTATACTAGGCTGAGATAAACATTAATGAGCAAAAACAAACAACAAATAACAACTACAACAAGCAAGAACAAAATATGCAACTTTATACGAAAAATTGGAAAATTTGAGAACAAGAATAAGACACCTTCAATCCTTAGCTGAACAACAGTGAACCAGAACTCAAATCACAATCCTATACTCCCCATGGAGTTCTAAACCAGATTCCATTCCCATATCTTCTACTGCTTCTTCTTTCTTCTTCAATTTTTATATTTTTGTGATTTTTCTTTGTATTTTTTTTTCTTTTTCTTTTCTTTTCTGAGTTTAAACTTTCTTTAAACTTCAAATAACCTTAAAACAGTTTATAAAAGCTATTGAGACTAACCAAAGTGCAATTTAAGCAAAAAACAAGAAACTTAAAATTTAAAGTGAAAATACGAATTTCTTACAACTGAAAGATTACTTAAATTAAATTGAGAATTTGGAAATTACAACTGAAACTAAGTCTAAAATAAAGGAAAGATACAAAGAGGGATTCCCTGAGGCTTACATTGAGGACCTATTTATACTAAAACTAAGCTAGGGTAACTTTGCCTCCTTGTGCTTCTTTGCTGAGAGAAAACAGTGTAAACTTCATCTTGTGCTTCTTGTGAACGAATCCCAGACGTTAATTTAAAGTAACAATGATCATGGCCCTTGTTTGGGTTTTGGCGGGAAACTCAGTTGGTGTAGAGTTGGGATTGCCAGCGTGGCTTGGGGTGGTAGGTACGGGTTTGTGAGGTTAGTGGGATGGGGGAGTGTGATTGGGAAGCTTTTGAGGTGGAGGGTGGAGTGTAGCAGAGGTTGGTCGGGGTGTGGTGGTGGTGAACTGCTGGTTAAACGGGAAAGGGGGAAAAGAGGAAGGAGAGTTTGACCCGTTAGTTTGACTTTGGGTTTATAAAACTGGTGTGGGCTGGAAGGGTAAATGGACCAAGTGGAGTTTTAGGTAAATGGGTTTGGGAGTTATAAGGGTTATAAATACAACAAAGGGTCCATTTGGTTTTATAGATAACACAAGCCCAAGGACCAAAGTTATTACAACAAAGTGTATTTTCTGGATTTTTGAGGGGTGTTTTCTGCCAACTGACCAAAGTTATTACAAGGATCATTTTTGCCAAGTTTAGAATTCCCAAGGTCCATCTTGAACATTTTTCTTCAAATTAAAATTCCCGGGGGCCAGTTTTGCCAATTTGCCAAACTTGAGGGACCTTTCTTGTAAAACTTGAAAATGCAATCCAAGGATCAAATTTGTCATTTTAGGGTTGTTGGAGGACTTTTGTTGACTTTCTCTTCACCAAGGACCATTTCTGTCATTATCTGAAAGTTCAGGGACCAATCTTGCCAAATGTGAAACTTCAGGGACTAAACTTGTAAATTTTTGAAAGCTTTTCACCCAAAGATCATTTTTGATAACTTTTGACTTTTAAGAACTTGGTTTGACTTTTCTCTCAAAATAAATGCTTAGGGACTAATTTTGTCAAGTTTTGAAAGTTGGGGGACTAAAATTGCCAATTATGCAAACTTTGTACGATTTTCATCTGTTTTTAATCATTTTGCATTTAAAACATATAAAACACGATCTTTGGGATATTTTCTGTATTTTGATGTATTTCTGAGTGTTTTCAGATGTTTTTGCAGTTTATATTGACAAAAAATGATGAGTATTTGCACACTCATCAAGTAACAAATAGAAAACTGTAATAATGAAGTTTCTAAATTTTATGTTTTTTGTCGGTGGATAGTTATTTTGGGACGGAAGGAGTATATTTAAAGAGTTGTCTATTTAAATGCGTTTATGTCATTTTAAACATTTTAAATACATCTACAACTATATTAACGTTTTTATTGAAAAATAGTTACTTCTTACAAATACTGCTTACAATTAATGCATATTGCTATTTTTGCCAAACACACCCTTAAAACTTAAAATTTAAAATGAACAAATTTATATTACTTATAAAGAGAAAATATTTTTACTTAAAAACTCTCAAAATGATAAATGATTAAATGTATATTTTTTAATCTACCATCAATCACTTATTTTGACTAATTATTTAACCATTTGAATATCATTCTCATTTACTTCCAAATTAATACCTAATGCAATTAATTAATTTTTATATTTTCTAATCGATTCATTGATACAATGGCTCGTTTATTAATTGGTACTATTAACTGTCCACGTTTCAATTATTATGTAACTTATTATAGTCTTCAAGTGTTTATATCTTTATTTTTGTAATATTTAAATTTAACTTACAATATATTATTTTATTACAATTAGTATATATTATTTGGTAACTGATATTGTGACAATATGAGTTTAGTTATAGTAAAATATTTTAGGATTAAAGGTGTAAGAATATCAGGTTGTTGGGTAAAATGTTTTAGGATAAAAAGTGTAGATATAAGACTATTGGGTAACATATAAGTAAATAGATAAACATTAAATTGCAAGTTCGCAACTAAAATTATTCGACACTACACAAATAAATGATAAAAAAGAAACGCTGATAACATCAAACAGTCCTAATATTTTAATGTCAATTTCCCCCTAATATGCTTATCATTTGTATTGTTTTACTTGAATATATGATATTATTTCTTAATATTTCATTTTCAGGTCATAAATGAGCATAGGAACAAAGAGACGCGGATTTGGAAGATTATTAAAGAAGATATATAAGAGTATGCTGGCCAGACAGAAGTTATGGCGTAATCCCAATCTCTACTTACGTCGTAACTATGATTTACACTAGAAGACCAAAGTCAACGCGATTCAAGATTACGGCGTAACTTCACAACATAGTTACGCCATATTTATTTCCGGACTTAGAAGAATTTTATGGTCACAACATACTTACGTCTGAGATACGATGGTTACGACGTAACCAATTCCTAGGGTTACATCGTAACTTTGACGAGGATATAAATACAAGCCCTAATTCTGCATTTTCAGAATCACTTCCCAACACACAACACCAAGGGACGTAAAGGGCTTCTAGAGAGACGATTTTCAGCAACATACGAAGCATTTTTCAATGGAGAATTCATGCCATTACTACATAAGTTTTAGTATTTCATATCAAACATTTGTATTTAATTCAATGTCTTTCATTATCATATTTAAAATTGAATTTTCTGCATTATTTAAAATGATTGGCTAAACACCTTTGGTGTTAGCCTAGTTATGAAATTATTATTGCCATGATTTAGTTTTCTCGTTTTCTTATCGCTTTATGTGCATATTTTCTTTACTTATTCGTGGACACCCTTGTTTCGGTAGTGTTAATGTTTGGTAGTATCTATAAAGCTAGAAGAATTGACCATCGTACCCTAGACGAGTAGGTTGCGAGGAGTTGTAAGAATTGACCATATGACTATCACTTTCTTGAGTGCAAATTGACCATAGAATCACCTACCAAACAGAGATACTTAAGAAGTTAGGGGAAACCTAAGTTCAGAGATGTCGGGTTTCATAAGAATAGGTCTAGATTGTAGTTGGTGTTTAATGACTTAGCAATGGGTACCCACGAACTCTGTCGATCTCATGATGATGGAAGATGAATCTATGTGACATAGGCTAGACGAATTTACCCAAGGAATCTAGTGACATTTACCCCACATGAAACGGTAGATAACGTCATTAGGAAAACTTGATTATGGCGTAACAAGATTAGTAACTAGGCTAGCACATTTCTCCCTACTGATTGTCCATCACTTTACTTTTTCTTTCATTTTATTTCATTTCATTAGTTTAATATTAATCAATTCAAAACCCCCTTTAAATCAGTGACATTAGACTTAAATTAGGATCATCACTCATAACTCTTGGGACGACCTCGACTTTTACCGATTACTACACTACACACGACCGGGTACACTGCCCGTTTGTGCATGGAGGACCCTAGGTAGACGAGTTAATTATAAATATTAAAACATGGTCTGAAATCCAACATCAAACACACAGATCACACCAGATCGACACAATTGAATTTTGTTAAACACTATAGATCGGTGCCGCTAGACACAAGTAATCGCATAGTAATCTAAAAATGTGTATTATTTTTTCAGGAGGAGATCACAAACAACGCTAGTAAGGAGAGTAGAAACGCTAATAGTTGATGGTTTGAGTAGGATGGGTAAGACCTAAACTTAGGTGGGAGGATAGATTTAAGCAAGACATGAAAGAGTTTTGCTTGTGTCACACCTCGCCAAGGCGGAAACATAAGGGTGTAACTTCATGGATATCATCACAACACATGGCGTCTAAATAGAGAAATACTACAATGCACATAAGTAGAGCAAAGTACAAACACAAAGTGTTGTAACAATACCCCAAAATAAACCAACCAAAACAAAATCCAAAGGTATCTCCAATAGATATGAAAGTACCAAAAGAAAAACATAATCTCATCACAAACAAATCCAAATATTGTCAAATTCAAACATAACATAAAGTCTTCATAATGCAACTAAGTCTCGCCTAATTGCATCCCTCAATCTTTGCCTTAGAATGCTCACCTGAAAATGATGCTTAAAACGTCAACATAATGTTGGTGAGATTCATAGGTTTACGACACACACATACACTCTCAAGGCAACCAGTTCACTGTGATCATAAAATATAGCTGGACATACAATTTAAAGTTATCATAAAAGCTAACATGTAATCACACACAACAAAAGGTAACAATGGGACGGAACGTGCCTTTCCGATCCAACATTGGCATCAATTAGGTCGTCTGCGCGAGCAACAGGATAAGCATCCACCCAATTGAATCACGTATAAATCCACAACACTTGGCATCAAATGGGTCCCCAAATGAATCACGTATAATCTCACAATCACATCATCACCGCATAATTTTACACATAGCATTCATATGATAACATCATAAGTCCAAGATTTCAAACACACATAATCACAGTAACCCAAAACATTTGAGACAAGCATCATTTCCATCCCAAATTTAAAACAAAGTAAAAAAGTATGGGACTATGAACTTACCTTAACTCTGCAGCTTCCAACAAATTACAATCACAATCTAAACAACACACAAATAAATTCACATTACACATGGCCAAGCTAAAAGCTATAACCCATGCAATACTCATATGATGGATGTCTAAGGTTCATATGACCCACCATGGATCTCCTAGACTCCATACTAAACACCAACAACCATTAATGCTCACTAAATCCCTTGAACTTATAATTTCAGAAAACGCAGAATTTTGGTCTCTCATAAGCATACAAGCTAATCCCAGAAGCCCATGGTCTAATAACACACACAAATACCCATAATAAAATCAAACTTGTTAACTATCCAGATTCGGATCTGAACGCACACCAAAAAGTTTTGATTTTATAAAAATACTTCTACAACTTTTTATCGCGAATCCTTTTCGTGGGAGTCTAACATAACCTAAAAATTAACTTTCCCAGAAGGGCTAACCTTAATAACACTTTTTCACCCACAAATCACCATCAAACTTTTACCCAAATTCTGTTCCGGTTTAACAGCTTTGACACCTTATCTCGTAAAAATCAAAAGACTAACTTCCCGACCTCGAAATCAGTCGTGGTTAGACTTTTTGGAAAGATCTTTCTTTGAACTACAATTTAGAGTTAAAATTCGTGATCTAACTCATTACCATCTATTAACTAACCTCGTATCTTTACAGCCCTAATATTCTGTCCAAACCCTAACTTGCAAACTAACGTGTTTTACGCTCAATTCGCTTAACCAATCCTCATACCATTATCAATTAATGATCCTAACATGTTTTACATCATAAAATTACAGAAGTTTATAAACCCTAACTCAATCATAATTTATATTACACGAATTATAATAATAAAACATTAATTGGATGAAAACTAGTATCAAAAGTATACCTTACGCTTGATTTTTGGCTTCAAGAGCAAAACCCTAATTTTTCTTTTCTTTCTTTCTCCCTTGGTCGACCGTATATGTGAAAAGAGGGGGTGGGGAGGTTTTGATTTTGTATTTATAATTATATTGGATAACCCTTAAGGCTTAGAGTTGTATTTGGTATCAAATTTGGTTTCCTTTTTCCCCCTAAACCCTCTAATCGGCCGCCCCTATTAAAATATATAATTTTTTTTTATTTTTTTTATTAAATTTATTTATTACACTCAAAACCTCTTACTTTTCATATTTTATGTACTCCCATAACGAAACCTAACGTCTTTCGCGATAAACCTTAATTTTACGACAATCCGGAAAATAATCATTTTCAAAACAAAGTTTCCATGAATAAAATTTCACACACTCTTCAAACATTTCCCATGAAAACAACCATCTCGTAACTTACTAACGCTCAAATACTTGAACGAAAACTTGTTACACAAAACCGCAAAACACCACTACTACACAATTCACTTCTATACCACAAAGGTGTTCAAAATGAACTTACCAAAACTCAACACCACTCAAATCAACACAACAACCTTACACGCAAAGGGATTTAGTGTTACATTCATACCTATCATAACTATATCATATATATCTCACACATATACCACATAAAACACTTAATTCACACCAAACAAAGTTAAACGACTAGAGACTATTAGTCAAACTAACCTGTAAAAATCACGGTTGTCACATCATCCCCCACTTAGGGAAATCGCATCCCGAGATTTTAACAGTTCGTCTCATCAACCTCCTCAGCAAACAACTTCGGATACTTAGATCTCATTTGGTCCTCACGTTCCCAAGTAAACTCAGGTCCACGTTTGGAATTCCATCGCACCTTCACCAATGCTATCTTACTACGCTTCATACTCTTGACCTCTCTATCCATAATTTCAACAGGTTCCTCAACAAAATGAAGAGTCCTATTAACCTTAATCTCATTCAATGGCACATGTAGACTAGCATCCGCCAAATATTTCTTCATAATTGATACGTGAAACGTATCATGCACTCCACTTAGTTCCTCAGGCAATCTCAACCGATATGCCACCGGTCCAATCCTCTCCATAATCTCAAACGGCCCTACATACCTCGGTGCTAACTTACCCTTCTTACCGAAACGTACAACACCATTCCAAGGTGCCACTTTCAACATCACAAAATCACCCACGTTAAACTCTAAAGGCTTACGGCGATTATCCGCATAGCTCTTTTGACGATCTCTTGCAGCCTTAAGTCTTTCCTTAATTCGGAATACCATATCCGTAGTCTCTTGCACCAATTCAGGACCTATTAGTTGGCTCGTCCCAACTTCTGCCCATAGAACCGGTGATCTACACTTCCTTCCATACAACATTTCGAACGGTGCACATCTAATGCTGGTATGATAACTGTTATTATAGGAAAACTCAGCCAAAGGCAAATGAATATCCCAGCTTCCTCCAAAATCAATAGCACATGCCCGAAGCAAATCCTCTAAAGTCTGTATCGTTCGCTTACTTTGCCCATCGGTCTGTGGATGATAAGCAGTACTCATATCCAACCGTGTATCCAAAGCCTTTTGCAACGATTGCCAGAACCGCGAAGTAAACCTACTATCCCGATCTGAAATAATCGACACAGGTACACCATGCTTAGCCACAATCTCATTAATATAAATCCTTGCCAACTTTTCCATCTTATAATCCTCACGAATGGCTAGAAAATGTGCAGACTTCGTCAGTCTATCCACAATTACCCATATCGTGTCATGCCCATTACTCGTTCGAGGTAACTTGGTAATAAAATCTATCGTTATATTATCCCACTTCCATTCAGGAATCGGCGGCTGCTGCAACAATCCAGAGGGTTTCTGATGTTCAGCCTTAACTTTCAAACAAGTTAAACATTGACTAACATACTCAGCTATCTCCCTCTTCATTCCCGGCCACCAGTAAGCATCTCTCAGATCGTAATACATCTTGTCAGATCCTGGATGAATCGAGTACCTCGTCTTATGAGCCTCATCCATGATCAACTTCCTCACATCCCCCACTAGCGGAACCCATATACGATCCAAGAAATATAATCCCCCATCCTCCTTTCTTTCCATCTGTTGATCTAACCCACGCAACATCTCAGCTACAACATTCTCATCTTTGAGAGCCTCCACTTGTGCTGCCAATATCTTCCCCTTAACACCCGACTGCAATGTCATGCTCATAGCACGCACACGCTTAGGTTTAATTCTCTCCTTCCTACTCAACGCATCAGCCACCACATTCGCTTTCCCTGGATGATAGCGAATGTCGCAGTCATAATCACTTAACAACTCCATCCATCTCCTCTGGCGCATATTCAGCTCCTTCTGAGTAAAAATATGCTGAAGACTCTTATGATCGGTGTAAACCGTACTCTTCGTACCATACAGGTAATGTCTCCAATTCTTGAGAGCGAACACCACTGCACCAAGCTCTAGATCATGAGTGGTATAATTCTTCTCATGGATCTTGAGTTGTCGGGATGCATAAGCTATCACTTTCCCTCTTTGCATTAGCACACACCCAAAACCTTGATTCGACGCATCACAGTATACCACAAAATCATCTGGCCCATCAGGTAACGTCAAGATAGGTGCATTACACAAACTATCCTTCAGTGTCTGAAAAGCCACCTCTTGCTCATCTCCCCAAACATACTTCTTGTTCTTTTGAGTCAACGTAGTGAGAGGCTTAGCAATCCTTGAAAAGTTCGCTATAAATCTCCTGTAGTATCCCGCCAGTCCTAAGAAAGAGCGTATCTCAGAAGGCGTCGTAGGAGCCTTCCAATTTTTGACCGCTTCTATCTTGCTAGGATCCACATGTATCCCATCACTATTCACTACATGACCAAGAAAATGTACCTCCTGCAACCAAAACTCACATTTCGAAAACTTGGCATATAGCTTCTCCTTCTCTAACAATCCGAGTACCAACCTAAGATGCTCTCCATGCTCCTCCTTTGACTTAGAGTAAATTAGAATATCGTCAATGAACACAATCACGAATTTATCCAAATAGGGTCTACATACGCGATTCATCAAATCCATGAATACCGCGGGTGCATTAGTTAACCCAAATGGCATAACCGTGAACTCGAAGTGCCCATAACGAGTCCTAAAAGCTGTCTTTGGAATATCCTCTTCATATACTCTCAACTGATGATAACCAGAACGCAGATCTATCTTGGAAAAGAATCGAGAACCTTGCAACTGGTCAAACAGGTCATCAATTCTAGGAAGAGGATACCTATTCTTCACCGTTAGCTTGTTCAACTCTCGATAATCAATGCACATCCGAAACGAGCCATCCTTCTTCTTAACGAACAACACAGGCGCTCCCCACGGAGAATGACTAGGTCGAATGAACCCCTTATCTTGAAGCTCTTTCAACTGTGCAGCCAACTCCTGCATCTCCGTAGGTGCCAATCGATAGGGAGCCTTCGCCACAGGCGTCGCTCCAGGAATCAATTCAATACGAAACTCCACCTGTCGTATCGGCGGTAATCCGGACAAATCCTCAGGAAAAACGCCCGAAAACTCGCACACTATTGGAATATCCCCCACTTTGAGTTCTTTTGACTTCGCACTCATAAGGGATTTCGATTTCTTCTCCACACTTTCTCCTTGTACCCGTAACACACCGCCATCCTCTAATGGAATTCGAACCACCTTCTCATGGCATACTACCTCAGCCTTATGCCTAGCCAACCAATCCATCCCTATTACCACATCAAAACTACCATGTCCTAAGGGTATTAAGTCGATCTTAAACGAAACACCCTCTAACACGATAACACACTCACGAATAACCTTATCAACTTCTATTTCTCTACCACTAGCTATTTCAATCACAATACTAGGTCTAAGTTCACTAAACTCAACACCCAATATTCTAGCAAACTCAGTAGTAGCAAAACAATAATCCGCACCCGTATCAAATAAAGTAGTAGCATAATGACCATTGAGAGAAAATGTACCAGTAACGACGTTCGGGTCTTGGCGCGCCTCATTTGCATTCATAGTAAATGCCTTTCCCTTAGCTACATTCCTGTTAAATCCTTGTCCTTGACCACCTTCAACAACCAGCTGATTCCCCGGCTGTCCAGGCGCCCTAGTAAGTTTGGGACACCAGTTGCGGAGATGTTCAGTACTACCACACTCATAGCACGCCCAGCGATTAAACCCCGCCCCCACCGAGTTAATTGGAGTCGCTTGAGTAATCACCGCTCGACAATACTTAGCAATGTGCCCAGGTTTGCCACACCTGAAGCCAGGATGAATGCCATTACACTTAGCACATCTAGGAGCATTACCAGCATATCCCCTCCTATCATTACTTCCAGCCACAGTTGTAGGAGCTGCTCCCAAATAACCCGCTGCTTGTACAGGAGTCGTTGCTACGAACCCCTTCCCATTTCTCACCCTCTTAGTCAACATTAGAACCACCCGTCTTGCTAGTTTCAGCCTCCTCTTTCTTCTTCTCGCTTGTCTTCGCGAGTGTCCCACTCCTAACCGCTTCATCGGTTAGCACCCCAGCTTTATGAATGGCACTAAGGAGCGTTGTCGGCTCCGTAGCCCTAACCATCGTGCGAATCTGTGGAACCAACCCACGAATATACCTATCAATACGCTTTGATTCAGGAGTTACCAGGTGAGGAACCATCCTAGCCAACTCGTGAAACTTGTCAGTGTACCCCGCATGATTAGCTCCAACCATAGTATGATTCCACAACTCTTCTTCCAACTTCTGCATATCATTGCTTGGACAGAACTCCTCCACCATTAAGGCTTTGAAGTCTTCCCAAGTCATTCCCATCGCGGCAACTCTACCCCT
Source organism: Artemisia annua (assembly GCA_014162995.1). Lineage (NCBI taxonomy): Eukaryota > Viridiplantae > Streptophyta > Magnoliopsida > Asterales > Asteraceae > Artemisia > Artemisia annua. Next base: position 7,097 of record LBNU01034263.1, on the reverse strand, counting down.
TGCTTGGATTTGAGTATTCCACCAAGTCAAAGCTTTGTTAACCAACGAACTCGCCGCATACTTAACCTTTTGACCCTCAGTACAACCACTTATATCCATCACCGACTCCATTTTCTCTACCCAACGGGTGAGTGCAATCGCACCACCTTTCCTATCAAATTCTTTAGGCTTACAGGCTACAAACTCCTTGTAAGTGCACCCATTACTACCACTTCCTCCAGTTCCAGCGCCTTCATGATGGGTACCATTTCCCATTTGAGCGCTCACATGATTCACAATCTCTGGCATTAAAGCTTCCAATTGTTGATTGATGAGCTGCTGAAAAGCAGGGCTCTCCCCAACAACAGTCTTCTTTGCCTTTTTCGGTGTCTTGAAAGACCCACTCCTTGGTGACCTGTTAATGGGACGTCTTGGTCTCTTAGGCGCCATTTCCTAAACACGCAAGACATTAGAACCATTAGTCACCATTTACAACTCCACAATTTCATAATCATACTCATACTCATCCCCAATATTCCCATAGAATGGAACAATCAACTCAAACAGACAAGAGCAAGTTAAATCCTACCACACGTAAGCATGTCATCATCTCTCAATGCAATATTAGTTATAAGTCCACATGTGTCGTAATACATGTATAATTATGTTGGCCACCCATAATTATAGATGTATCCCTTCACATGCGTAATTACTTCCAATACCACACCTAACAATAATAACACCTCACAACCAACAATCACACATATTCAAGTATCACACAATACATCCCAATAAATCACATAGCACATAAAAAAAATATCCAAACTTGCTAAACCCTTATTATTAAAACGGGGAAAAACTTCCCAAAGTACAACGGAATCCGTACTCCAACAAAACAAATCCAACATCTAAAGCTAACAAAAGAAAGAAACATGCAAAACTAAACAATGACGACACTCATGGCTCGAGCTCTTCTTTTCTCTCACATCGTGTTCCTAGCAGTGGACTCCAAGTCTGAATCCACTTCATCCTCCTCGCTAATCCACCCATTCTTATTCCCTGGAAACTGTGGTTGAGGATGACTAGCAAAACCCTCCATACGCCTCATATACTCTTCTTCTATACCATTCGCACATGCATAAGGATCGCGAGGCTTTAGCACCACTCCTTCTTCTAGAAAGTCCGGACACTGACCCGGGTACTTAACCACACGACCATCCTTATGGGTCACTATTGTCTCATACAACTCTACTTTGGTTTTACCTATTTCAACCAATGTCAACTTTTCCTTAATCACATAAGGATACATTTTTGCAGGAACCAACATCTTTCTATTTGTACGCTTCATCGATCCCATCCTCTTGAGTCCAGTAGGGATCACTAGAGTCCAACGAAACTTTCCACGAATCGGGGGTGCCATTCTAAAAATGGCAGACACAAAACTAAGTATCGAGAAACAACGGACGTCCAAAAACTCAAATAAACAACTCATATAAAAATAGGAAAATAGACATGTAAGATACTATACTTACACATAGTTCCTAAATGCAACTATATGAGGGACCCCTAAGTTATAGTCTATGTTAAACCACCTAATTCTCTATAACCTTGGCTCTGAATACCAATCTATCACACCTCGCCAAGGCGGAAACACGAGGGTGTAACTTCATGGATATCATCACAACACATGGCGTCTAAATAGAGAAATACTACAATGCACATAAGTAGAGCAACATACAAACACGAAGTGTTGTAACAATACCTCAAAATAAACCAACCAAAACAAAATCCAAAGGTATCTCCAATAGATATGAAAGTACCAAAAGAAAAACATAATCTCATCACAAACAAATCCAAATATTGTCAAATTCAAACATAACATAAAGTCTTCATAATGCAACTAAGTCTCGCCTAATTGCATCCCTCAATCTTTGCCTTAGAATGCTCACCTGAAAATGATGCTTAAAACGTCAACATAATGTTGGTGAGATTCATAGG